>QLSR01000337.1:417393-429516 GCA_031780015.1 Citrullus colocynthis
TCCCCCCCCCCCCCCCCCCTTCCCCCTTCCCCCATCTTCCTTCCTTCTCTTCTGCACCTTCTCATCCAGTCATGGTTCGCTTCAATGTCACCAGGAAGCTCACATCCCCCATCGACGGCCAGAAGCCCGGTACTTCCGGCCTCCGCAAGAAGGTTCCTTCCTTTCCTTCTCATTTTCCTCTACCATGTCCCCATCGCCATCACCATCTGCCTCTAATTCCTTTCGCTTCACTTTTATTTCTATTTCTTTTGTTTTTTCGTTGCATTGTTCTGATCTATGTGGATCCATTTGGTTCCTACTCATCTATTCTTGTTTTCATTTGATTACATCTCGTATTGACGAGTAGGAGAAGGATTCTGAGTTTCTTATTCATTCGCAATGTGAACAGATTTTAGCAATTTATTATTCTGCTTCGGAATAATTTACTCTCTAGATGCGTCTCTGTGTTGATTAATTCCACTGTTTTTCTGGTTAATACTTCATGCGCGTTGGATCTTCTTGATTTTCTTAGCTATTTCGTTAGAGGTTTTAAATTGGATTCGCCACGTGTTGTTTTGTTCTCTTCTCATATCAAAGGGAATTGACCTTGTCTTGTCTTAAATTGTTTTCATTTCCTATTGCTTTGAATTCGTTATCCGCTCTTCTGTTCTTTTAATCAAATATTGTCGTCTATTCTGAGATAACAGTGCCCTAGATCTGGCGCCTTAGCTGACTAACTGTCTTAGGATTGTTATGGTCATTGGTAACTAAAGTAGATCATCGTGGAATATTATTTTTGTTTCTCTATCATCGGTCAATGCTGCGTGATTATTTCTATTTAATGGGGAAAAAGATAATGGTTTCTCAAATATTATTCTCTGAGTTTCAGAGGAATAATCTTTTATTTGTTTTCATACGCCATTTCGACAGTAGAATTATTTCGCATGTTAGTTGATCTTTACACAATATGATTTTATACTGTTGTTTAGATTATAGTGCAATGCGATGTTCCTTCCTTTCTTTTCTACACTGGACTGATATTTTCTCGATGGACCATTTCTAGGTAAAAGTATTCATTCAACCGAACTACTTGGAGAATTTTGTTCAGTCAACATTTAATGCATTGACTGCTGAAAAAGTCAGAGGTAGTGGATCTTTCACTTAAAAGTATAACTTCCTAGTAGTTATGCAGAGCTGATTTCTTTTACATGATGCTTTCAGTAAATCTCTCTAATAGCTTTTAGGAAGGGGTAATATAAGACGCTCGAGTAGTTACACAGATTTATCTTTCACGATCCTCGAACTAAATGAAACTTCCCCTACTGTAAGTATTGTGTGGAAACTGGAAAGCAAGTCAGCATGCTCAACCCTGTTTGGTTTACTACCTTAATACTTGAAGATAAACGATTAGGGGAATACATCCTTTAGATACAACAAAAAATTCTTTACTGTCAGTTGATGACGAATATTTCTCAGACCTGCCTCTTTTCTTTATTTGTTAATTTGTTCTGATGGGTTTATTAGTTCATCATAACAAGCTCCTAATCTTAGGTGGTTAGCATTGATGATGGCAGTGTCCCTTGCCTGACCAAGGCATTTGGTGCCAATATTATATTTGCCTACCACCAGTCATTACAGCGCTCTATGTCCTTGTTACTCGTGTTTGCTTTCTGCATGGAGCCTTTGACTCCTCCCTCTTGACTAATTCATTTTGCAAGGGTCTCAACTCAACATTTGTTCTTCTGTCCAGACGTGGAATTTGTTATGATTCATTTGTTGGCCTTTACTTTAATTTTTTCACTTAACCTCTAGTCTTAAGTAGCTAACTTTTGTTTTGCTAACTTTTGTTTTCTGCTTCGGTTTACTCTTATGGATTTTTCTTTAACAATTATTTTATTTATTTATCTATTTATTGTGGATAAAGGGGCTACACTTGTTGTATCTGGAGATGGACGCTATTATTCAAAGGATGCTATTCAGGTACAATTATAAGTTTATTATCATACTGATTACAGGGATGTGTTTAGGAATTGATTTGAAGGGAAACTCAATTCAAATCAATGAAAAATGAAATAACTCTTAATATGTACCTACCGTAATTACCTTTTCGATTGATTGATTGTAACGACATGCCTAAAAAGGCTTTCAACCTTAGAAAATTGGAGCAAGCTTCTTAAATTCCTTTTTCTGCAAACCTAGTAATGATAGAAATGGGTGAGAACAATTTATTTTTCTTTTCTTTTCTTTTTTTTGAAAAGGACATAAATTTTTTCATTGGTGAATCAAAATAAAACAGTTACAATCAATCTGGCCAAATACAATCAATAATAGTGCTTACAAAGAAATAAAAACCCTTTGAATTCAACTAAGCAGAGAGTCCATATATTAGAGAACCAACAAAGAGAGGGAGTGAAACTGCCAAAAAATCAAAGCTCCAACTTCAATGATCTGGATGCAAAGCCATTCTTATACCTGAACAACAACTTAGAGAAATCTCCAAATGAAATCTAAATTTTCAAATTGCTGGGTGACCTTGAACTATTTCAGAAGGAACTCATAAAATTGAGCATCGTTTGCATCCCTTTATGCAGCTTTGGGTCTTTTAACTTTGAGAATTACATCTAATCATCATGGGTTGACCTAGTGGTAAATATGGGGCATGACCTTGATAAAGGGCTAAGAGGTCATGGGTTCAATCCATGGTGGCCACCTACCTAGGATTTAATATTCTACGGATTTCCTTGACATCCAAATGTTGTAAGGGCAGGCAAGTTGTCCCATGAGAATCTAAGATTAGTTGAGGTGCGCATAAGTTGACCCTAATACTCACCGATATCAAAAAGAAAAAAAAATGTTCAAGTTGAAGCATTAGCCTTTCCAACAAGTTGAAGGAGCTTTTTCTTAACCAAAGTTAATGTTCAAGTTATCTCCAATTTACGATTTTTATATGCAAACTCTTTAATCAAACCATCACCTTGTGATACAAAGCAATACAAAGCAATCCAAAGCAATGTTTTGACCTAGCACACTTCCAATGATGCAAACACGAACAGTGTGTGAACTCTTGAGAACAATATAATCAGAACCTCGCTGCATATCCTTGACCAAATATGACTTCTCATTCATAGCATATTGTCCTTTATTACTGGAAACAAACCAGAAGCATGTCTTCTGACCAAATCTAGATAACTTTTAACTTCATGATCTTCTGACCAAATATGCCTTCTCTTTCATAGCATATTGTCCTTTATTACTGGAAACAAACCAGAAGCATGTCTTCTGACCAAATCTAGATAACTTTTAACTTCATGATCTGCAATGTTAAACAGAATAGCAAAGCCATATTGAAATAAATTTAGATATCTACTTTTCCTCTTTTACATTCCTGACACCTAAATGGGCGTGGTAGGGAGTATTGCTAATAGACGTCCATTTTATGTTAACTGGAATTAGCCTATCCGACCTGATGGAATATTATAACTGGAACCTACCTCCTCATCTTAGGAGTGGGCATACCACGCGAGAGGAAAGAAAACTCAACTTCCAACGTGAAACCACTACTGTTTACATCTGGTTAATGGAAGTCCATTTTCTGGAATTCTGTTCAAAACTATTTTTAGTTTTTCCATTTTACATGTCATATGTCCTATCTTAATTGATGTCATTTAATCCGTATTTTATGCCATGTTTTTATTACAGATAATAGTTAAGATGGCTGCAGCAAATGGGGTACGACGTATTTGGGTTGGTCAAAATGGTTTGCTTTCAACTCCTGCTGTGTCAGCTGTTATACGTGAAAGAGTTGGGGTTGATGTAAGTGGAATTACTTTTATACATTAGCTACAATTCCAGCTTCATGATGACAATATTTTACTCTTTAATTATGGTAGCCATGAAAGTAACTTTTCATACCAGGGATCCCGAGCATCAGGAGCATTTATTTTGACTGCAAGTCACAATCCAGGAGGTCCTAATGAGGTAGTTATCATCTATCTGCTACTTTTTCCTCTCTCTGTTCTGAATGACGTTTCTAAATTAAGTTAATTGATGTCTGGCAATATTTTTCATTTTTCTAATCATTTGTTTCTTAAGGGGAAAAAGGGAAAAAAAAACAAAACAAAACAAAAAAGACTAACCGTGCATGTAAGTGAATGGCCTTCGTACTCCTTTATTAGAAAGGAATTGTAATAAATCGTCAATTGTCCAGATGTTGGTTGTATTCTTTTTGGTCATCATAAGCTGTACTCTCCTTGAGAAGGATTTTAGAACTAAAGAATTGCATTCCTGCGTTTTCTGTACTTCCTGCTTCAATGCATGCAGTTACTCAAAGAAGTGCTTGAATAGTTGGGATGCACTAAAAGAGTATTGGCGCATCTAGAGGACATAGAATTGTTACTTTGATCTAAATTACCTTATTATTTGTTATACTTTATTTATTAAATCTTTGCAGGATTTTGGGATTAAATACAACATGGAAAATGGCGGCCCTGCACCAGAGGGAATTACTGATAAGATCTATGAAAACACAAAATCCATAAAGGAGTACTTAATTGCTGAGGATCTACCTAACGTACTTTCCCACTCTCATATTAAAATTTCTACATACTCATCGCTTAATTCTTGTTTATCAAGTCATGTTGTTTGTCTTAGGTGGATATTTCCGCAATAGGTGTTTCTAGCTTTGGCGGACCTGAAGGACAATTTGATGTTGAGGTTTTTGATTCAGCTAGTGACTATGTGAAGTTGATGAAGTAAGCTTTGTTGATGAATATTATTATCATCATGACCACATGCCATATCATTATCATTGCTATTTCTCCCTGCATTTCTTTCCTTTGTTATTGTGTGCCTTCCTTTATTTCTTGATGGTGATGTTTTGTGATTACTCACTGTCAGGTACCATCAGTTTAAATTAATATTGAACCAGCGCTAATTAGTCAATTATCTTCATTATTTACCTTGTCAACCTGTGATGGTGCATGCTTATTTTCTCTTCTCCAAAATATGGACTTCTTTGTTTTTTCACAATTAGATGGTCTTTTTAATTGTTTTAACCCTAACTTTTTGTATAAGGACTAGGAGTGATGAGGTCAATATCTTCATCCCGTTGACCTCATCCTGTTTATAAAGTATGCTTCAGAAAGTGTTTCATGGTGTTGATGTTTCTGTGCTATTTCTTGTTTGGATGTGCGGTAATTGAATTTATAAGATTCTATCAATGAGGGTCAGCATCTCTGATAATCTTTTTCGTTCATTTTGTTTCAGTTCTCATGATGTTGTTTCTCTCAATTTAACAGGTCAATATTTGATTTTGAATCTATTCGCAAGCTTCTATCCTCCCCCAAATTCTCATTCTGGTATGTAGATCCTCTGGAGGAATCATTTCAGAGCAACATTAACCTCTTTATGTGTAATCTTTAATGTTATGGTCTTAAATACTAAGATCAACATGTTCCTTTTGAAGTTATGATGCTCTACATGGTGTTGCTGGAGCTTATGCAAAACGTATTTTTGTGGAAGAGCTTGGTGCACAAGAAAGCTCATTACTGAACTGCGTGCCTAAGGTTGTCTTCCCTTCAGAACATACTTTGGCTTTCCTTATATGATCATTGCTTAAATCTCATTTTTCACTTTTCTTTATTATTCTTGACTGATATAACAGGAGGACTTCGGAGGAGGTCATCCTGACCCCAATCTGACTTATGCCAAGGAATTGGTTGCTCGTATGGGATTGGGTAAATCAAGCTCTGGAGAAGAACCTCCAGAATTTGGTGCTGCTGCTGATGGTGATGCAGATCGCAATATGGTCCTTGGTAAAAGGTAAAATAGTATTGCCTAACCAATAGTACTGATATGTAATAACATTTCCTTCTCAATTGTTCTTTATATTATTTATTGTACTTTTACAGGTTTTTTGTCACTCCTTCAGACTCTGTTGCCATTATTGCAGCTAATGCTGTGGAAGCTATTCCATACTTCTCTGCTGGTTTGAAGGGTGTTGCCAGGTGCTACTTTCTTTTGCTTGATTTTTGTCACTCTCCTAGTCTCCTGATCTGCTAATCTGCCTTCTTTTTGGTGCCCCTCCTTGGGGAAACACCTTTTTATCTTGTGTTTCTGTAGGCTTTTTTGTCTTACAAGCACTCTTTAAACCTTGTTTGGTAACCCTTTGATTTTTGGTTCCTTGACAAGCTTATAAACACTACTTCCACCCATCCATTTCTTTATGTTATATTTTTTAATAAAATTTTTAATCAGCCAAATTTTGAAAATTAAAAGTAGTTTCTTAAGACTTTTTTCTTCTTAATGAAATTTAGTTAAGAGTTCAAATGCTTTTTTAATAAATGTGAAAAATGTACTCCTGAAAGCCAGCTTATCTTTTCTGGAAATTGAATATTTTATGATCCTGCTTGTTGCATGAGGAACTCCAATCTTCTTGACTTGCATTGCTAAGTATGACCACTTGGACTCGTCAAGACTGTATAAAATTGCATTACTTCCAATTTTGTATTCAAGCCACAGTTCATTTTGGAAAGTTGGTTAAAGTTGGAAGTAATTCAAGTCTTAAGTTGTTAAATGAACTAGTGAATATCAAATTAACATTAGGATCTGATCTTATATAAAAATATGATTTTGATAATTAGCGATGGCAGCGTCTTTTGGGTTATTGCATAATGTATTTCGTTGGGTAGGGTTTAAATCATATGGTAATGGAGTAAGTTTATGGTGAATAAACCATCTGTTTTAAATTTACTGTGGAAGAACTCAACAAATTTTGTAGATGTTGGACATCTAATGGGCTATCTAATTTTTCCCATATTCATTAGGGAACTTCCTTTATTCTTTAGACGCGTTTGAACATTTAAAACTCTTTTAGAAAAATCATTGAACTTATTTGATGTTCTAACCCTAACATTTCTAGGAGCATGCCAACCTCTGCTGCACTAGATGTGGTTGCCAAAAACTTGAACTTGAAGTTTTTTGAGGTCAATTCCAGACTTAATTCTTTTATCTTGAACTTTACAGGTTGTTTGCATCTTGTGTACTAACGACTAATTTTGTTATTACCATATATTTTCTCCAGGTTCCCACCGGCTGGAAATTTTTTGGTAATTTAATGGATGCAGGAATGTGCTCTGTATGTGGGGAAGAAAGTTTTGGAACTGGTCAGCCTCTGATTTCTCTAATTTATTTAAATTTCTGGTCGTTCCAGAACTGATAGATTCTGTACTAAACTGATTTTTTTTGTAAAACCAATTTCTTGAATAGGTTCTGACCATATTCGTGAGAAAGATGGAATTTGGGCAGTTTTGGCTTGGTTATCTATTCTTGCTTATAAAAACAAGGGAAACCTTGATGGTGGAAAGCTTGTGACAGTCGAAGACATAGTTCGCCAACATTGGGCCACTTATGGTCGTCATTATTATACTAGATACGATTACGAGGTATTAATTTTGGTTATTTAGATTTTTTAAGATGCAGATGTTATCGCAAGTGGACTTGACATTCTGATTTTTATGGATGGTTTTTTGCTATTTATTTCTTTAGAATGTTGACGCTGGAGCAGCAAAGGAGCTAATGGCAAATCTGGTGAAGCTGCAATCTTCACTTGCCGAAGTTAATGGGTACGCTTTTTTTTTTTTTTCTTTTTTTTTTTTTTCAAGTGAACAAGTTATCTAGCCTATATGCAGTTCGCCCTCATTTAAGTGTTACCCAGATACTGTTTGTTTTTGGAGTGCAATCCTACAACTTGACCACTCTTTAGTCTCTAGGTTTTCTTTTTCGTTTATAAGTGGTAAGCCCCTAGGTAGTGAATGTTCGACAAGTTTAAGGTGTGTTTGGAATACATTTTCAAGTGTCTAATTTAAAAACTAAGTCATTTCAAAAGAAATTGGAACGTTCAGCAACCACTCAAAATAGTTTTTCAAGTGTATTTTAATCAAGTTTTACAAAAAAAATATTTAAATAAAAATGAGTTTTTTGAAAAATATTTTTTTCTTAGGTCAATCTAGACGGGCCTTTAATTGCTAATAGCTTCAGTGTATTTTTTTGTTTAAATTTGAAATCTTGTTTATGTATCTTATCTTGCGTGGTTCTGAACTCGTCCTTAATTTTCGTCCCTTATCTTTTGGTTTAATATGGCCTCTTTGATGGAAAAACACTGGCATTCAATGCAGAATTGTCCAAGGAATCCGCTCGGATGTGTCAAAGGTTGTCCATGGTGATGAATTTGAGTATAAAGATCCAGTTGATGGTTCCATCTCCAAGCACCAGGGTATTCGATATTTGTTTGAGGATGGTTCACGACTGGTAAGTTAATTTTTCTTGGAGCCGCCTTTCCATCTCCCTATTTGATATATATATATACAAACACATGCTAATCAGGACCTTTACTAAACTCTTGAGGATCCAACAGAATCGCTTGTGTGAGCAAAATTTTAGTAAAAATGAAGAGATATATTTTCAACCTTTACATGGCTGTAGGTCTTCCGCCTATCTGGAACTGGCTCTGAAGGCGCAACAATTCGGCTCTACATCGAGCAATATGAGAAAGATCCGTCAAAAACTGGGAGAGATTCTCAGGAAGCTCTTGCTCCTCTGGTTAGATCTCTCTCCAATTTAAGAAAGACATTGTAAAAGTTCATTTTTGCAGAGTACCCAATTTGTATTGACTTGATCATTATCTCGTTTCAGGTGGAAGTTGCTCTTAAGCTCTCAAAAATGCAAGAATTCACCGGCCGATCCGCCCCTACCGTCATTACATAAATGAATTTATACACACCCATGATTTTGAAGAAATAATTGTTGCTAGCTTGCGGTGGCGCAAGATAGATATCTTATAACATCAATGTAAGTGCTTCCAGAGTGTTTGTTTGGCGGGAAAACTTTAGCCTACTTAAATTTTTGGGTTTTGATTGTGTTAATAATCTTGATGCTTCTTATGAAGCTCGACTAAGTTATAGAATATATATATCTATATAATATACACACACTTAAATGTGGTTTTACCCATTTTTGTTATACCTTTACCTTATGCACCAAATTGCTAATTAAGCTTCATAACTATTTCCATGTCCAATTTTGGTTTGCAGTTCCCGGCTTCATTCCCTCACGTTTTCCATATAAAAGAAAAGAAAATAGTCTTTTCAGTTTATTTTATTTTTACTATTATTATCTAAGTATTGAAGTCTTTCAACTATAATAAGCTATATACCCAACCTTTTTCTCAAACACATCCTAACACCAGTTACCCAACATTTTCCCCCACCACATTTTTCTCCTTCCAAATAGACCTTATGTGGGCTGTTTTCTTATAACAGAGTTTCAACGTTTGGATATGGTGTATTTTTACAATTTTATTTTTCCTATTTCTACCGCATTTAAATTTCTGTAAAATTTTTTGACCGCTTAAAATGCACCACTATCAAAAAGTCAGCAGAAGCTACTATTTTGACCGATGCATAGACAAATATGATATGTTTGATATCATAATCATAGCCCATTTGCAAATGGCACTCCGGTGGCCGGAATCCAACCTCCTCCATCCAAGAAACTCTCCACCGTGAACCTCTCAGCCTCCGCCGCACTCGTCATCACATGGTATCCCGGCCACCGCACCCTCCCTTTCGTATTTGCTCCACCACCAGCGTTCATAAATTCGCCATAATAAACCGTCCTCAGACCGAAATCTCCGGCCCAAGGAAGCCACCCGGCCGGTTCAATCAGACCATCCAAAAAACTCTTCATTATCACTGTCCTCGAATACACCTTCCATGGCCTCCCCAAATAAGTTCCGTACATACCCTCCACCGGCTTCAAGTCCGGCGCTGCTCCGATGACGGAATTGTGGATCACGAACCCGGTGTTCTCATTTGGGTCCGACCTCGCCTGCGCCGTGATGGTATTTTTTTGGTGCATCATCGGCTTTCTGACAAAGATGTTGCAGTTTTGAAAAACAGCAACGCCGTCGCCGAAAATGAAGTCGACAGTTCCGTAAATGTGGCATTCACGATAGAACTGGCGGTTGGAGTGGGCATACAAAGTGTCTTGGTAGCCTTTGAAGCTGCATCGGTAGAAAAGTGAGCGATCAGCATTAGATCGGAGTGCGACAGCTTGGTGTTTCTCTGGCCCCGCCGTGTTCTCGAACGTCATGTCTTTGGCGATGAATCCTTCGCCGGCCACAGCTGAAATTTACCATCAATATATCTTGGCTTAAATTAAGAATTTGGTCAGTATTTCAATCAATTTTCCATGAGTTACTTTTTGGGCAGTTTCGAATTATTGTCAATTTGGATTTGGATGTGATGGTTGCAAAATTTTTAGTTTAGTTTTGATGTTAAATAACAAATTTAGTCACTAAATTAAAATTTTAAATGCTTTTAATAGGTCCCCAGTTTGCAACTCTTAGTGATGTGACTAATAAGCTCATAGAACATTTGATTGTGTGGCGTTAGGCCATTAATGTATTTGGCTTTTAAAAAGAAAATCATAGCTCTATTTCATGCAAAATTGAAAGTTTGAGATATTTTTAGACACTAATTTTATATTTAATAGAAGATTAAAAAATATTTTTGATTCATAAATTTTCATAAATGTAAAATTTAGTCTTTAAAATTTGGTTTGTAGGGATTTAATTCTTGTATTTTAAATTTTGTAACAATTTAGTCCATAAACTTTAATATGCAATAATTTAGTTCCTAACGTAAAAAAAATTCAAAATTAGATGCCAAATGTTATTATTTTGTGATGTAGACTTTGTATTTTATAAAAATATTGAGTCTCTAATTAGTTTATTGGTTTAATTATGCAGAGATTAATCTTAAGTTTTAAAGTTCACGGACTAAATTGTTATCATAGGGACTAGATTGTTATAAGTTTTAAAGTTTACGGACTAGATTGTTATACATTAAAATTTAGTGCCTAAATTATTATAAAATAAAAAGAATAGATGCTAAATTATTATTTCTTCGAAAGTTTAAAAATTAAAAGTAATTTTGATAAAAAACTTTTTAAATTCAAAATTTTTTCTAAAGGATATATAACTAGTGGATCTATTTGCATGCATTGCAGGGAAGCAAATTAACAGAAATTTTGGATCAAAACGTAAATATATACAAACCAAAAGTGGCTGATCGGAAAGTAGTTGATCCATCTTGGACGTTCTTCATCGCCGTGACGATCGTCTTATCAATCCCATCTCCAATCATCATTATATTCTTCATCCTCTTCTTAATCACAACATTCTCTTTGTAAATCCCACCTTTTACATATATAACAAACCTTCCACTTCCCTTCCTCGCCTCCTCCGCCGCCGCCACTGCCTCCGATATCGTCCTAAAATTGCCGCTTCCATCTTGGGCGACCACCATATCTGCGCGATTCCCGACCATGCCCTGAAGGAGCATCCTATCATCATTGTAAACCCACTTGGGAAACGAGCCACCTAACAACCGTCGGCCACCGGAGTTGGAGGAACTAGTGGCGGCGGCTGCCGTGGCGGCCTTCGTGATGGCAAGAGAATTGCTAACCAATTTTGAGAAGTTACTAAAAATTTGAAATGGAAAAAAGAAATTATTCAAATCATCAGACGAAAATCCAAAATCTCGAAATCCATCTTGACATGTTTGATGGTTCGCTAATGAAGCACTTAACAACGTCAAGTGGTCAATCGAATTGACATTCATGGAACTGATTGCCGAATGATTGAGCTCTGCGATCGAATCCTCATAGAGTTCCAAACAATCGATTAAAGCGAATTTAGTTCTGTCGTCGTCACCAAATGAATCAAGAACCATGGCGGAGCGAAGATGGTCATGGACAATCATGGCTTGGTTCAAAGTGGATCGAAGGGCTGAGTTTTGAAAGTGAGTGACGATGAAAGAAGTTTCACCAATACCGGCAGTCGATGCGTGGTTGTTCGAGTTTATGTAATGGAAGCAGAGGTCTGGATAAGGGGTTTGGGAGCAAGACATGAAATTATTGAAGCTTTTGCCATGGATGATGACTAGTAATGAAAAGAGAAGAAGACAACGCAGCATTGTCATGGTAATGACTATTTATTTAGAGATGGAGTTTGTTTCTTTATGCACACAAGTATGGTGATATAGTTGCAATAAATAAGGGAATAGAAGGGGTTCTATATATAGG
>QLSR01000337.1:429909-565070 GCA_031780015.1 Citrullus colocynthis
GGAAATTGAGGACCTTTCTAGTAATTCAACACAGCTTTAGATTTTTGGAAAAGTAGTATTATTTACAAAATTAATATTACAAAATTATTAAAGCATATGTAATCTTCATTATACTATATGTTGAACAGTGATTAGGTATATTTTAGGTTAAATTTAATTCCATGGGAATCTTTTTTCCTTACATAGTAAAAAAAAAAATTTTTAAAATTGTCACATGACAACTTTTTGTTAGACAACTATCTAGGTGATAGGAGTGAGCATGATAGACTGAAAAATCGAGCCGACCGAATCGAAGACAGTCGGTCAGAAAAGAGAGGGGACTCAGTCGGTGTCGGTTTGGAAAAATTTCAAACCGACATTTTTTTAAAAAAAATTAAAGAAGAAAACCGACCTAAACCGACCAACCGAAGGTTAGTTTTACTCTTGACGGTCGAGATTAGTCTAAACATTTATTAAACCGATTATAGTCGGTTTGGTGGAAATTTGGTCAAAAAACTAACTCCAACCCACCATTGCACATCCCTGCTAAACGGTATAACCATTAGTGCAACTTAGACATTACCAAAATCTTTCTCTTACATGTAGGTAAAGCTGGTCAAGTATATGATATTTTTTACTAAAAAAAAATACTTACATTCTCACTAATTAGGAGGAATTATTCCTTTTCTTTTATGTGGCCTAGGTGTACTACCATTGGGTAAAAAAATATATTAGTGTATTTATTTATTAAATATAACATATACAACAAATTAAAAACGGAAAATAGTGGTTATAAATTTTGGTCAACGTGTTAACATTTTTCTCAATATTTATATATTCATGAATTCAACATCGTCATATAAAGAATAAATCAATTAAAAAAATTGAAAAAAAAGAACAAAGTACAAATGTTATATAAACAACAAGCATTTTCTTTAACTCGTTAGCAATAGTAGAAATGTTTATTCAATGATTAAAATAATGTTTTATTATTCTTTCACGACATTTACATTTTATCAATATTTTTTTTTTATATTTTTATGGATATCAATATTTTAAACGACTTTCCGAATAAGTGAGGGAACAAATTCATTAATTTACAAGATTTAAATTTCAAATAAATTATATTGAGTGCGTATCGGTGTGAGTTTGTCATTGTACATCAATTTTATGAACTATAATTTGATACAATTTACTAATTAACATAATTAATTAATAGTGGATATGTTGGAACACTCCCATTGGCCATTCGTTTTCTAATACACATGAAGCTTGAGCTTTGATTATGAAATGTGTTGTGTTCTGAGGCAGCTTTTTGGGTTGTAGATAAAGTTGTTAATTTTTGGTTTTTCAAATAATTTTTCTCTTCTTCCCTTCACATCCACTTGTCATTTTGCCACGTAGTTCTTGGCAAGCCTTGAATGGACACGTGTCATAATATCAGCCTTGAACTAGGCTGCATATTTCTGTGGGTATATGTGTGTTTGATCTCATGATAACGGTGAAATGAGTACTAAAGTAGTAAAGTTTTCAAAGCTTCTTTAATTTAGGCTTAAAAAGTATAATCTCTTCAAATGATTAAAAAGAAAGTAGGTAATTGAGTAAAAAGAAAACACGTGTCCATAATGATTAAAAATCCGCATTTAAGTTTCTTGGATGACTTGGTATTTGATATCAATGTAAACCATTAGTTCAATATTAGATTTTCTTATCTAATGGCATTTAAAAAAAAAAAAAAAAAAAAAATTATATATTTGAAAAATATTATTGTGGCTAACTTAAAAAATTGTTTTTCACACTTTGGTTTTCTTTCTTTTTGAGTAAAATGAAAACTTGGAAATGGTTTTTCTTTTTTTAGGATTTAAAGATTGACTATAATTTTACAACCTACACTAAAAAAAAAGTATAAAGCAAAAAATTGGAGTGAAAAAACTTTTGTTTTATGGTTGTTGAATAGTTTTCTTATCTAATGACATTTTATTTTAATGTATAAAAGAAATTATATAATACTAATATCAATTAAGCTTTTTAATAATAATGTGTTGTGTAATAATTAATGTTATCTATTTTCTTAAGAAAATTTGAAAGAACAGCTATAACTTCCAAAAGTTAAATTTCAAGTTTAAATTGTTGAATTTTCATGATTTTATATGTCTTTCAATAAAAAAATATATTGAATAAGACTTTTTTTTTTTTTTTTTTTTTTACATTTTTACAAATGTTAAATAGGATTTTGAAGCTCCTATTTTAAGGAAGGGAGTTCATGACAATTATTGTTGAGTTATATATTTTCACTTTAGCCAAGACCTAATGCACTTGAGAAACGTCATTGACTCGATTGGACTATGATTAAACATAATTTATTATAAGTTGTTATTAATTTTTAAATAATATTTCAGAGGTTATTAGCCTTTTACTTTTCTAAAACGTTGAATTTAAATTAGAATAGTATAATAGATTAGAAAGTACTTACATTTTAATAGAAAATTGAGCTGACACAAGCTGTTTATTCAAGTAGCTTTTTAGTTGTAAATATTTTGCCTAAACTGCAAATACAATTAACTTCAAGTGCTGGGAAGAAGCATCCAATACCAAATATTTGGTGTAATTGATATCACTTTTCAAATAATGACCATTTGCTTTCCAAACAAAATCACATATAAAAAGGTGTGTTAGGAGAAAAACTTTAGAACATATTGAAACACCTAAACTATTATATAATCGCATCTAAAATCTAACTACTAAAAAGAGATCAAAACATTGAATTTTTCTTTATTATATGCTATGCTTTGTCTTTCCAAATGTATTTTTCTTCCCAAAATGTCAAGAATAGGGTATGTACTTTGTTGTTTAAGATAACACATCGAGAGATTAAGCATAAATAAATTAGTGTGACAATTAGTGTGTAATTTTTTGGGTAATTAGTTTAAATAGTAAAGGTCTATTATTGATTAATAGTGACATTTTGTTATATTTAAAAATATCCTAATCTTTTGAGGTAAATCAGAAAAATAATGGTTGTTTCGCAGTGCAAAGTAATATAAGATTGATTATAATTATAATAATGAAGAAAGGTAAGGACTTTTTGCAAATTTTACATCTATAAAATGGTTTTCTTTCTTTTGACCATATATCTTAATTAGTTGAGTTGTACTTTAAGTTATATCTATAATTGTCCGAGTAAACTTAATTTAGACGTAATTAACATATATTTTCACTCTTAAAATTAGACGTTTGATTTCTTATCTCCCAGTTATTGTATATCTATAATGGTTAATTAGGTTAAAAGGTCTCTATGGGATAGCCCTTAGTTAGGAAATGGTTATACATAGAGCCCATATTTATTTATTTATTTATCAATTAATGGACCCATATTGCCTTAAATTTGAGGCTCATGCCTTGAGAAACTAGGCCCATGAGCAATGCCTTAAATTTGAGGCTCATGCCTTGAGAAACTAGGCCCATGAGCAATGCCTTAAATTTGAGGCTCATGCCTTGAGAAACTAGGCCCATGAGCAATGTTTTGTTGTCTTGGGTGAAATGATTGTTGGGGTTGGGTAGATTTGGATTTATGGACCTTCCTATAAAACATCCATCCATCTTTCATGGATATGTCTATTCTTTGGAGTAGAGATTATAGAGGAAGTAACCACACTTTTCAAAAATATATAGCTAACTGATCTTTTGTGTGTGTGTGTGTGTGTGTTTATAAAATGATGTAAATTCTAAAAAGATAATAATAATTTTGTTTGAAAACCAGAAAATATAATTTATGTTTCTTTAAAACGTTACAAAAGGGATTTTCAAAATATGTGAAATTAAAAAGTTGAAATTTGATGGGTATAACACACAAATACAATGTAATTGAGAAGATGTGAGAAATTTTCACAAACAACTTCCTAATGTAGCATAAAAAGCTTAATATGGAAAAACAAAGTCTATACAAATATGATGCAAACCAATGAATATTCGAAAAATCAATCTCTTACCATTGTGGTTCTACTTCTATTAGTCAAACCCATATCACTAGTCAAAAAATGTCATCAATGACAAACATGAAAGAAAACAAAATAAAACTTGTCTGACTTTGGACAAAGGAGATAAAAACCACAGATCACCTACTAGAATGAATGATAAGAAATTAAATGGCAATGATAAGAGCTAGAGCTTAAAGGTTGTTTAACATGTTGAAGAGTTGCATGAAGTTATTAGTTGATGACCACTAGATTTCACTACACTCTCTCGCCCACTATCAAATTCCCTGCACCCACTTTTGGTAACAATTGACTACTGATGACCAATTCACTGACAACCAGCCGATCATAGTGTTTTAAATACGCATTTGAAATAGTTTATTAGTTCATTATAGTGTTTGATTAGTGTAGTCGCTCTTTAAAATAATTTGTTAATTTGTACAAATACTGTGAGGTATATTAAACAAACTTATATATTAAAAGACTTTTGAGAAAATATATCCAAACATATATGAAATACAACTTCTATAAAAAAAATATATATATATATATATTTGTATTTAAAAGATATTGGATTTTTTAAATTTTCTCATGTAATTCAAAGAGACTCAAACTAGGATGGGTTTGAGTAACTTTTGAGGGTATGAGATTCCAGATTAAAAGAAAATATTGAGAATTATTATTGTTTGCGTAAATCTTCATCATCTTAATTAGAACTTGCAAGTCAAGTAGAAAATATATAGAACATAGCCTCCACATAGAGTAAAATTGGATTATGTTTGGTGTAATTATTTCTCATTTACTTTTTTTTTTTCTTGCTCTTAGTATTAATTATATGTTTCAGTTATTGACCAATCTTACTATGTTTCAATTGATTAAGACATGTGCTCTTTATATATTAGAAGTTCAAATTTCTCTCTAACAAAGAAAGAAAAAAAAGACATTAAAAACATGAATTTAAAATTTTACACAAATACTTTCAAAATTATTGATAGGCAATATTTACATAGGAATAGTTCGTTTGTCTTTATTTGAGATAAATCTTTCGGTCTTCGATCATCTAAAAGATGAGAGAGAATGATCATATTTGTTATTCCTATTTTACCCTTATTTTAATATGATCTTTTAGTCTGAATTCATTTGTTTTTTTATTCGTCAACTTCATGTGAGAGTTCCATTTTGTTTGAGTTTGAAATTGTCGACTAAATTTTCCCTTCAAATATGTATTTAGTATGCAATCTAGATTTTTCGAATTCTGTAATCTAAGTAGTGCAAATTCTAAAAACAACATTTTCATGTTTTTATTGTATCTATATTTTAAATTTTAAAATGCAGAATTACGTTAAATAAAGATAAAATGATTTTAAAATACAATATGTTAAGCTATAAACTCAATTCATTTTTAAAAAATATAATATGTATGATATAATTTATTATATATATAAATTAATATAATGTTATAAAGTAATAATTATTTAGTTGTTTTAAACATAAATCATATTATAAACAAACTAATAATAGCTTGTTGTCATCTAGATATTAGTGGGTAAGTACAACTAGTTTTATGATTGATAAATATATAGTATCAAGAACATTTTAAACTATTCTTAAATTAGAATCCAATTTTTCAATCCGCTACCAAACATATATCTGAAACCCTGAAATATATACAACTCTAATTTTATTGAATCCTTTATTTTTAAATTTTTATGTTCCAAATTTCTATCAAACCGGCCTAAGCTTTTTTAAAGAAATCAAAATTTTAGATATGAAATTGAATTTCTAAGGTTTCGGAATTTTTACCCATTTTATTAAAATTAGATTCAAAGGTGGGGAATCAAAGTATTCTGAAACCCTAAAGAGTTGTTAAAAATAAAAAATAAATAAAACTAAACTACTGTAATTTTGTAAAACTAAAAATTTTAAAAAAAAAATTAAAAAAGTGAATTTATTAAGATAAAATTGTACAAAAATAGAACCTGTCCAACTTTTACGAACTTAATTTTGTTTACCTTTTGCTTATGTCCCGTCAAGGTGAAGTTACAAAAATAAATTATTGTGTACGAAAGTTAGGAGTAAAATTTCACTCTCTCTTTCGTTTCTTATTTTTCATTCTTTTTTTTTTTTTTTTTTTTCTTCCAATTTTTTTTAAAATCCATTTTTTTTTTTTTTAAAAAAACCAACCATAAAAATCTACATTGTTTCTCAAGCAGAATTTAATTTTTTAATTCTCACAATTTGGCTTCAATTTTAAAAATTGTAGATAACAGAAGATCTAATAAGCAGGATTGAATTAAAATATAATCCACAGTTTTGACTAAGTTTGATCACTATCCTCCGAAGATGCGGCGAAACCTAGATGGTTTGGTAAACGAGTGGCTGGAATGTGATTAAACTTATTCAAAACTGTGGATTATGTTTTAATCCAATCCTGCTTATTAGATCTTCTGTTATCTACAATTTTTAAAATTAAAATTTTTTATTAAGAAAAATCCCGTGGGTAGAAAATGACTTGTCTTATTGAATGGCTGGATTTTGCATGTGGCTTCCATTCCCACATCTCCTTCAATTCTTTCCCTATATATATTTTTTCAATTATTAACTCATAAAAGGGAAGAAACACCATAATTAAATAGTTTGTTTCTTTAATTAAAAAAAAAAAAAAGCTCAAATAAGACAAACCCAACATTAAAAGGAAAAAATAAATAAAGTGAAAGCCAACAAATTCCAGCCACTCGTTTACCAAACCATCTAGGTTTCGCCACATCTTCGGAGGATAGTGATTAAACTTATTCAAAACTGTGGATTATATTTTAATCCAATCCTGCTTATTAGATCTTCTGTTATCTACAATTTTTAAAATTGAAGCCAAATTTTGAGAATTAAAAAATTAAATTCTGCTTGAGAAACAATGTAGATTTTTATGGTTGGTTTTTTTAAAAAAAAAAAATTGGAGTATAAACAATTAACATCTTTTTTTTATTAAATCCACTATCTAAATAAACGATTATTACAAATTAAAATTTTTAACATTTACCTTTATTACTACAAAAAGCCAGTATAGTTCAGCATGTATTAGTGATTAAGAAATTTGTGACTCCAACTTCTCACTTCTATTAAACTAGAAAAATTATAATTATTGCTTATAATCTCATTTTAAATGTATTTTATTACTCAAATTTATTTCCATGATCAACTTAATAACGGTTGAGAAAACTCAAATAGACGTTTATAGAAAAGAATGTGGTAAATAGCAACAATTAAAAAAGTCCGACGACAATTGAGCTACAACACAACAAAAAAACGATCCAACTTAAATAAATATTAAACTTTAAACATTAAACAAAATTGTTGTTGTTTTTTTTTTAAATAAATAAATTTGGTTTGTTTATTTGTGGCAGATGGGTTGTGTATTGTACTTGAGCAGCCCGTGAAGCCTCCAAAGGGACCTACTAAGAAGTGTAAAGCCTTGGATTTTAGCCTCTAATTAATTTTCTTTTTCAATGTGTGTGTATATATAATTCAAAGTCGTTATCAACAAAGGGGAAGGCTTCAATTCCTTTCAATTCACATGCAAGCATTCGTTTTGATACCTTATTTTTCATGCCCTTTTAAGCTTACTTCCAATGTCCTTTTGGTAAATACTATTACAAATCATTTGAAAGCCAAGCAAATTTGACTTTGTAATCAACGAGATTAAGTTTTGATTTTTAACATAATAATATTAAAAGTTACATTTAAGATACTTTTATTGTCACGTCCCTCCTAAATTAATATTGATTTTTATTTGTTGAGTTTTTTACAAATTTTCAAGTCTACTAAAAGAATATTAGAGTGTTTACATAATTAAATTTACTTTACTTTGAAACTTAGATCACAAATTGTATTTCAAAACAATACGAAATAGCTCTTTAAAATTTTCTAGACTATTTTATGTTTAAAGCAAACTTTTAAAAATATAAGTATTTTTCTAAGAAGCAAATCTGAACAATGTATCATTTTCTCACCAAGCATTGATCCTTTGGCTTCTTGTCCCTCAATATCCTTCCCTTTTAATAATCAGTGTGTAACACGTATGGTCTATATTGATTCACTAGAAAATATTATATTCTTTCAATTATTTATATATTTGATTACTTTTTTTAATCGACTCCCGTTTTCAACTTTAAACATTGTAATTTCCAATGATAGCTTTGTAATTTCTAATGATAGCTTATCTAAATCTTAAAAAAATGAGTGTCATATATTATATTTATATGATACTTATTCTTATATATAAATTAAAAAAGAGATTGTAAAAATTTTCTTAAAAAGTTGGATTCACGAGACATGTTTATTGGATGTTCACATTTATAATTTATTTGGTTTTCAGTTCCTCAAATCTTACAACAAGAATCCTAAACCTGAAGAGATTAGTCTATTAGTTCTTATTATAAACACTTTCATTAGATTGCAATTTCCTACCCAATCAATCTCCCAAATTTGTCCACCTAATTATCATATCACATTACCTTACCCAAATTTAATTTGAAAAAATGAGTGTTTTGCATTCTATCGACTGTTATTATTAGATTGAATACAATGAAAACATCGAAATATATATACATATGTAGACTTTTTTAACACATAAATATATAATTTAGAAACTAAAATATACACGAACTTCTTATCATTCGAATCAAATGTGTGATTTTATCCTAAAATATAGAAAAATAAAATACCTTTTTTTTTTTATCTCTAGGTTCTTGGTTTAGTTTCTATTTAGTCCATAGATTTCAAAATGTTAAACTTTTAGTTTTTAAGTTTTGACTTTGGTTTCAATTTAGTTTAGTCTTTAGGTTTCAAAATATTACTATTTTACCTTGGAGATTTAAGTTTTGTTTCAATTTTGTTCATAGGTTTCAAGATGCATACTTTTAAACTCGATTTTTTTCCCTAAACATTCATTTTGTATTTAGTGTTAATTAATTTTAAAAAAATTAAGAAAAATTATAATTAATTAAGTTGAACTATTTTTTATTACTATTAAAATTGAATTTAAAATTTTTACTTCCTAATTATTCTAATTAATAGCTATTAAAAGTGAGCATTTAATAAAAATCGAAGTTAAAAGTATAAAATCTTGAAACCAAGAGATGAAATTGAAACAAAACTAAAAGATGAAGAATAAAATTGTAACATTTTCAAATTTTGAGACTAAATTAAAACCAAACTCAAAACTTAAAGGACTAAATGTGTAATATTTTGAAACTTAAAGACGGAATAAAAATTAAACCCAAACCGAGGAATGAAAATATATATATATATTTTTTTTTCATAAAATATAAATGAGTACACTAATTAAAAGAAATACTAGAAACAGCTGGGGTTTTGACAATAGATCACGAATGTGAGAGTTTGTAATTATTTAAAGTCAAATAAATGGAAGAAAAATTGATGGTTGAGTTGTTGTTAAGAAATTGTTTTTGTGGAAGGACTAATTGACAACTGTCACGGGTCAGGACAGATCAGCATTAGTTAATGAAATTTTTTTTTTTTTTTTTTTTTTTTTTTTCTCACTCCAACAGTGAGTGAAGAATAAAACTCCAACATGTGATTTGCTTTTACTTTAAATTGTTTTCTTCTTAATTTTCCCTCCAATCAAATCCTATTTATTCAATTAATATTATCTTATTATCTCTTTTTCGTTTTTTCTTTTTTCTTTTTTTTTTTTCTCTTTTTCTTTTCTTTAAGACAAAAGGGCAATTTAAGAAACCAACATCCATAACTAACATTTGATTTGAACTTAATAAGGTGTGAAATAATGGATGGATTATGGATATATGTATGTATTAATCGAATTCTCCAAATCTTATTATTGGCATTTATGGGAACCATCGATTCGCTTGTCTACTCAATTCCTCTTCAAAAATTTATAACCATGTTTTGTTTGAGTGTGAAAAGCTTAAGATTCTACTAATTTTATTCTCTATATTTTTTGTTTTCATTCATTTTGGTTCTTGTACTTTTAAAATATTTATTTTAGTTCTTATACTTTCTATTTTGGTTCATTTTGACCTCTTTACCTTCAAGATGTTCATTTTGGTACTTGTATTTCACAAAGTGACCATTTCAATTCCTTTGTTTTCATTTTTACTTCATTTTTAAGGGATCAAAATGGTTATTTTTTTAAAGTACAAGGACCAAAATGAACCAAAGCCAAAAGTACATGGATCAAAGTAGTATTTAAACATGTATCATTTTCTATTTTAGTTTATGTACTTTTCTCTTTAAAACGATTATTTGGAGCACTGAGTTGAATTCTAAATTATGGAGTTAATATCTTGAAATTAGAAGTCTGTGTTTTGAAGTTCATAAATATTAGAAAGAATAAGGGAGAGAGAGGGATGATGGAATTCTTTGCTATTGAAGTTTGTGGAATTAAGTTATTTAATATTAGTTTATAAAGTCGGTGGGCCAAACACTCCCTAAATTTGGTAGGTTCTCTTGTTTTTAAATGAATATTTTTAATTCAGTTGTACTTTTATTTGTCCTACAGCACGTTTTTATTTCTTCAGGTATTGACTTCAAAACCATTTTTTATTAACAGTTCTGTCTTCTTCTTTAATTTTATCATGAAATTTATTTCATCTACTATTTTGTCTTCATTTTCTTTTATCACGATCTACCTTCTCTTCTAGAATTCAAATATATAAGTGTTCTAAGAAATGAGAAATTCTCTGTTATGAAAATACAGTAACTTTGCCCAATCTCATGATATGGATTGCTTTTATTGAATCAATTATTAGTCTAGATTGATCACCTAAATTAGTATACGAAAGTTAACTCTTATACTAAAAGTATTAGATAAAAACTTCATTAAAAAAAATTTTAAAAAAAAAAAGAAACAAAATGAGCTAAAATATTTTCAAATATAGAAAAACTTTATTGTCTATCAGCGATAGACCGCAATAGACTTCTATCGCTCAGTGATAGATGTTTGTGATATAAGTCTATCACACTTTATCACTGATATACAATAAAAAAAACTTTTTTATATTTATAAATAGTTTGATATTTTTTTATTTATAATAATTTCTCTAAAAGAAATCTGGAAAAAGAATTTAGAAATAAGACTTTAAAATCAAATGAATATATAAATACATACACAATATTATAAACTTATACAACTTGACATCTCAACTAAAATTAAAAAACTTGTGAGGCAATTGAAAGTAAAATTCCAGAACTCTATGTTAAAGAAATGTGCACCGCCACATATCTAATAATTTTATAGAGGTTCAAAATTCATAATAAACAACTTTGCATTCTAAACACAGATAAATTAACTTTACAAATTAATAACTCTGAACTTCATCGCTTAGTAATTTTGTGCCCAAAACAATCCCTTAAAAAAAGGTTACAACCTAATGTATATATTATTCCTAACCACCACTTTTTTTCCTCTCTAATTTATTCTTTCATTCACATCCTTTATATTGGGTTAAAATTTTAAAATATGGTTTTGGTATAAGTACTCACTTATTATAACTAAGTATATTGGAGTTTAAAAGACATTATTTACGGACTCTTTCGAGCACAATTAACTCTCTTGTCTTCTTACATGTCTATCTAATTTTTAATAACAAGTAAGGAATTAGCAATCCTTCTTTGAATGACTTTTAAAACAACCCTTTACGACTCTCCTCCAAGAATTTACAAATAGTTCTGAATTAACAAACACGTATCTCGTCCAAAGTCTTTTCGCTTCTCTAGCCTTCTCCTATGATTCAAATATGTCATTAAAGAAACTCTACAAAAATATTTGCACGGGTTTAGTGTCAAGTCAAGTACGCTTTGATGCCTAAGCACAAAGAGAATTATTTACCCCTTGAGGTTGGTGATGTGGAGCTAAATATAAGGTTTGACATTCGCTTGAGATATGTGCAATACTGGTGGTGTCAAAATAGGTATGGTCCTCGAGGTTGCAAGGTGCCAAAGGGAAAGTTCGGCTCGGTCATTTTTCTTGTGATGAAAAGGAGCAAGCTTGATTAGTCGAAATAAGACTCGAGGATTTGACTTTTTCTTTTAGGGAAGTGCAGACCCCTAGGCAGGCTTTGGATGCCCTAGGCTTGGATCTTGCCTTGGACAACCCTCAACATCTTGTATTCGGTGTTTTAATCTAAATACTATACTCAAAACAATTAATCTTTAATCAAAAGACTAAAAGCATTAAGAAAATAATACAAACACGTGAATGATATTGTTGCAATAGAAAATGATATCAATTAATCAAACATAAAAACTAAAATATTTCACCAAACCCTAAGAACAGAGTTTAGTCACTTAGAATCACTAATAAAAACATAAACCTCCCCAAAATTTTTAAATAGAAACTATAAGATATAAAGGAAAAATAACAAGCTCTTTGACATCCGTCAACTCTCGTATCCATTTTTTAATTGACATAAATGCTTTCATTCTCAAAATTAGAAGTTTGATTATCTCACTCTACGTATTGTAAAAAAGAAAAAATAAGTTGGGATAGTTTAATATACACACTCCCACACATTAAAATAATGTTAAAAAAAATTAGAAACAACGATAAATTTTAATTAAAGACTCTCAAGTCTTGACATCCTTTGAGGAAAAAAAAAAAGAATGAAAATGTCTCACAATTGTTTATCCGCTTGGCAATAGATTTTCTTTTTTCTTTTTAATTCACCAATTTGCAAGAGTGAGAAATTGAATTATCGGCCTTTAAAATGGGTAATTGATACCTTATTATCTATTAAACTATGCTCAAATTAACCTACATTTTATCATAGATGTGACTTGCAACTCATTAACCGCCATCATATCTTTTTAAAATTTAGTGTCATGAGACTTAACCACATTTGACCAATTAACTAGAGCACTTGACCCTAGAATAATTAATGAGGAGTCCCTAATGCAAGAAATGTTTAGACCAGATCATGTTATGTTGGCTACACACCGTAAAAAAGTTGTGTATATTGCTGATCATAGAAGTGTTCACATAGCCATTAATTGAAAATGACAAATTTTGATAGGATAAAGTACGAAAAGAATATAAATATTAGTTTAACAAAAAATCGAAACTCACTCAATGATTTAAGAATAGAATGGTATAAATATACCTCCAATTATTTGTTAAGAACAAATTTAAAGGTACTTTTTGTAACAATATGATAAGACAATAGCATAATAAATCCATCGAAAATATGATACGTTAGATATAAAGTGGTACACATAATAAATAGTGATATGATTATCTTTAATGATAATCTTGACAACAAAATCATGAGAATAAATAATAATAATAATAATAATAATAATTATTATTATTATTATAATAAAAGTTAAAGCAACTATATTTAGAGGCATTGCTATGATTCTAAAGGATTAAGTGAAGAGGTAAAAGGAAACATTATAATTGAAAGAGTGGGGAAAAGGCATAATGTAGAGAAAAAAATAATCATGAAAACAAAATTAAAAGAGAAAATATAAATATGTATGTTTAGGGTTTTGGAGGAAAGTTTCGACATGATGTTCTATGATGAAAATTGGAAATCGCTTCTGTGGGGCCTCAAATATCACATTATGGCAAGAGGGTAGTGCTTGTAAGATTTTCATTTCATTACATTGCCATTGTGTTTTTTATGAATTCTCTTTATTCTTTTCTTTAAATATATATATTTAAAGAAATAAACTTTTTATTCTTTTTACTTCAATTTTCAAATATATAATTTTCCTTTTTTTTAATTATTTGATTTGATGTATCTAAAAGGCAATTTTGATTGGAAATCTTTTCACGTTACGATACATTTTTTGAGAAAATAAAGTTGGTAATGAATTTATACGAAGATGAACTAATATTTGAGATGATTAAATAAATTTTCAAATTTTATAAAGTGAATGCTCATAAAAATATTTATTTATTTGAAAAATAAAATAAACTATCTGTCTAGACTAATTTTAAATTTTATTGAAATTATATGAACTAAAACTATCCAAATAAAAGTACAATGATAAGAAATAAAACACATTTTAAAATATAAAAAGTAAAAATGATATTTTAATTAATAAGTTATATGCCGTTGCTTGCGAGAGACCTCCTGCAAGTGGTAATTCGTTATAAAATTATTTAAATAAGATCTTTACTTTAATCGAGCGGTAATCCGTTATTTAATTTTCATCGACCATGAGTTTAACATAGGCCGAAAAGGATCCCAAAAAAAAAAGAAATTAATATTATAAAAATAACTTTTAAAAACAACAACAACAAAATGTCACATTAACCTTTTATCTATATTTTCATAGACATTTTCATCAACATTGACATTATTAAACTTGATAGTAATTAATTTAGGTGATTAGGTACTTCAAATTTCAAAATTATAAATAAATTGAGGTTTTATTGAGTATAGTTATTGATTTATTGAAATCTAATTTGAAAACGTCTCGTTCGTGATAATTAATTAAGAGAAATACATGAGTACATCTCGAACTAAACTATTTTTTATGTCGGCACAAATCTAGGGGAATGGTAAATATAGCAATCGTGGCTAAAGTATAATTACATAAGGTACAATGCAAAAAAGTTTGTAAATATAGCAAAATTTAAACTCAATTCTTTAAGTTCATCATTGATAGAAGTCTATCATTGATAGATTTTGCCATCAGTAAATAAAGTTATTTTATTTTAGTTATCAAAATGGCTACTTACACTTGTTGTATATTCTAGCCCCATCAATTGGCCCAAAATAATAATAATAATAATAATAATAATAAATATATGTTGATCAAAAATTATTTTTAAAATTTTTAATTTGTGTGTATTAAGTATAAACTTTGACAACTTGAGCATAATTTATTTGACATGAATTTGTAATATTAACTTCTTAGTTTGGGATTCGATCCCCTACCCCAAATTGTCATAAAGAAAAATTAAACTTTTAATTTTGTATTTATTAGATCAAATAATTTAAAAGAAAAAAAAATCATATATGTCAAATACTGTGAACGTGAAATTAAAAGTTAAGGCCTAATGATTTAACCACTGGTTAAAAAAGGGTTTTTTTTTTTTTTTTTTTTTTTCTCTTCTTGTTCCGTGGTTAAGGTGCCTAGGAAAAGTTACGTGCATCCAATTCTAAGTACTGCTCCTTAATTAATTTATCTTGTGCGAACTGAACCAACCAACCACTCAAAAAGCAAAAGCAGAAAAGCGCGAAAAAGTATATATATATATATATATTCTCCTCTGAATAAAGCTGTTTAGAATTCCGAATCAATTTGGTAATGAGAAATTAAATTATAGAAAGGATTAGTTAGAATTAAATAGAAGATCCATATTCAATGTATGAGAGAACGCAAGCTGAGAAGATTATGAACAGCGAACCACTGCAGCGAAAGAAGAAGAAGAAAGCATTGGAAGAACACTGCAAGTCTATAGCTAATAATTAACACAAAATGCGAATTGCTTCCTTCTCTTTCTTTCATTCTGAAACTATGAAAGAAGGAACCAGCAGAAGCGCAGAGCAGAGCAGTACACAGAAGCACACAAATTACCAAAACCAAAGCAAAAGAAATTTTCAGTTTCTCTCACTAGTAACAAATTTACATCTCTCTCTCATACACACTGTTAATTAAATACAGAAGCAAACTATTCATATAATTTCCAGACAGTTTTTTGATTTCTCATCCAATAATACAACTATATTTCCAGAGTATGATTCAGAAAAACCTACCGATTTAATCACGGAATCCTTTTTTCCACGAAGCTGTTCACCAGCGCTAGGGCATTACTGGTGTGCTTCTTCACCTTCTCCGCCTTTGCGCACACATCCACCTTCATCGGTCCATCCGCCACATCCTCGAATCCGTCCGTACACGTTTCTTGATCGGTTAAGGCTGCGCTCATCCACGTCTGCACGTTGCTCATCTGGAACCTGAAAGAAGGCGCGTCGACGTCGTTGATCTGACGCATCTGCTTGAGCGAGCCACGAATCTCGTCCACGGCGTCGTCGAAGTTCGTGAAACAGTCGTGAAGCGCGGACGCGGCTCTACGGTCGGCGCCGTAGTCGCCGACGTGAGATAAATTGGACACGTAAGCGGCCATTCTACGGGAGTTAGCGAGGCTGATGGTAATGGCGACGCGAGTGAGCGAGGCCGGGTCCTGTTGAATGGCGTTGGCGTAGCGAGAGAGCGAAGTGTAGCAGACGTCCGGATAGAGAGTAATGCTGCAGCTACTGCGGATGAACTGGGTACAATTGGCGGTGGCGTTGGCGGATAATCCGGAATCGTCGGCTGCGGCGGTGGGAACCGGGCGGAGGAGGAAGAGAGTGGCTGCGAATAGGAGAGAGAGGATAAGAGGCCGTTGGGGTTTCATTGTTTTGTTTTCGAATTAAAAAATAAATCGGTCAAATTGCTCACAACAGAATTTGGATTTGCGTTTTGCGTGCCAGAGCTCGGTTCACGGGAAGGCTTTATGTAGGCAGTCGGGTACAGCTGAAACTACCATTTTATCCATCGCCCTTCCACAATATTACGGATTTGCCCTTCCTCTCTTCCATCCCTCGTCAATTGTTTGAAACTGATTACATGACGATTTTGTTTTTAATATTTGTTTTTGTTTGTTTTCTCCTCAATCTTATAATCTATTTTTTAATTTTTAGTCTAAAAACAAAATATATTTTTAAGGCAGGTCTACAACCATTTTGTTTTTTATTTATTGTTTTGAAAATTAAACCTATTTTCTTTCCTTTTTTTACCATAGTTTGCATCTTTTTTAAATATAAGAGTAGAATTTTTAACTAAATTTCAAAAACAAAAGTAAATTTTAAAAAACTTGTTTTTTTTAGTTTTCAAATTTTAGCTTATTTTTTTCTTTAAATATTGGTAAAATATAAATAACAAAACAAGAAGGTAAGAAGTGAAAGAAGTGTTTATAAGTTTAATTTTCAAAGACTAAAAACTGAAAATTAAGGGTTCGTTTGGTAACTACTTCGCTTTTTGTTTTTTGTTTTTAAAATCAAGTCCACTTCCTCTATATTTCTTACAATGATTTGCATCTTTCTTAAGTACAATGGTTGAATTCTTAGCTAAATTTCAAAAACAAAAACAAATTTTTGAAAGCTACTTTTTTTAGTTATCAAAATTTGGCTTGCTTTTTTAAACCAGTGCTAAAAGCTAAACAACAAATGAAGAAATTTAGAGATGAAAATGATGTCTATAGGCTTAATTTTCAAAAACAAAAACAAAAAACAAAATGGTTACCAAATGGGTCTAAATTATTGCCAAACGGCACTAAAATATACGATTATAGTTTTTGAAATTAAGCTGAATTTTTTAAAACATCGATAAAATAAATAAATAGCAAAACACCAAAATTTATCAAGTGTAAGCAATGTTAATTTTCAAAAATCAAAAATTAAAAGATTAAATAAATACTAAAGTGAGGGGAAAAAAAGATTAAGCAGTACTTTGGTCTTTATACTTACAAAAATTTCAGTTCAGTCCTTATACTTTTAATTGTAATTCATTTTAATTTTTATACTTTTAAAGAAATGTCTATTTAGGTTATTTTTTTCATTTTTTAGGAATCAAAATAGTCATTTTTTGAAAACTCTCAGACCAAGATGAATCAAAGTCGAAAGCAAAAGACCCAAATAAATATTTTGAAAGTATAATGATCAAAATGAACCTTCTAAAAATACAGAGACCAAGATGAACTAAAACAAAAAAAAAAATAGAAGGAAGAAAGTAGTATTTAGATGTGAATCTAAGTTTTATTAAAAAAATTTAATAGATTTTATTATATATCTGACATCTTACTTAAGCATAAACATGAGACTAAGTTGTAAAAAATATATCTATTATTCATAGGGGGCATTATATCATTATACTTAAATAGTTATTATGTGTGTGTGTGTGGGCATGTGATTAGTGATAATTAAAGTACCATATCTTTCTCTTTTTATGAAGTAAAAAATTATTGACCTAAACATAACTTAATTATCAAGCTATTTATTATTATTATTATTATTATTATTATTATTATTATTATTATTATTATTATTCTAGAGACCAATTTCCATCAATATATTCTAATTTCAATTTTGATTCATTTGTGCTTGTACCTGAATGTCCACGTGTGTTGTACCTTTTGTGCAATTTTTCAACTCATAAGGATTCTTTTTGAGTAACTTATAAGGATCATTTTTGAAGTCTTTAGACAAATTTTAAAAGCAAACCGATAATCTTTTTTATTTATATTTTTAAATTTGGATGACATTCTAAAAACATTTTTCTTCGTTATCTTATATCAAATAATATTATTTTCAAAATTATGAAGAAAAAAAAATAAAAATAATATATTAACTAAATTCCAACCAAAGCCACTTTTGTTGAATTAAAAATAATAGAGAAAATTACAAAAATTACCCTGAAGTACGATAGGAGCTGCAATTATATCATCAATCTTTCAATTGTTAAAATTAAGCTCTGAAACGAATAAAAATATTAAAATTAGACTCTCAAACTTACAATAATCATAGAAATTTGATCTCTGAATGATAAAAATTAAACCCTTAAACTTATATAATTGTTACAATTTCTACAATTATATAAGTTTGAGAGTCCAATTTTAATATTTGTATAAGCTTGATGGCTCGATTTTTACCATTAAAAGTTTAAGGATATAACCATACTTTCGGGGGAGGTTTTTCCAATTTGCCAAAAAAAAAAAAAAAAAAAAGGAAAAGTTGAGATCTAGTTTTAGTTTTGAATCTTTTTATATATTTCATGAAATGTATAAAAAGTTATCTTAATAAATGTTTCTATTATACTTTTTTTCAACAATATAATGAAAATGTCAATTTATCAATGTCTAATCCACGAACATGTGAAAATATCGAGGTAAATGTCTAACATATCAACATAAATTTAGACACTTTGTTAGTCACCATTTTGTTTTTAGCTTTCTATTTTTTAAATTTATACTCCCTTTTTCTCCTAAATTCTATACTATAATCTTCACATATCTAGAATATATTTTGCCAGATACTAATAACAAAAATAAGTTTTTGAAATTTTTTTTAGTTCTAAAAAATTGGCTTAAATTTTGGAAACATCAATGGAAAGTTGATAATAAAATAGATAAACTTATAGGTGAAATGTTTTGTTTAGTTATTGTACTTCTTAAGGTGATCATTTTGATCTTTTCCCTTTTCATTTTTATCCCATTTGTTTTTATTGAACTTTTAGCAAGACACTTCATTCACTATTTTTATAGGGTAGTTGCACTAGGTAGCACTTTTAAGGATAATAGTTGAACAACATTTTAAAAGAATTACAAATATAGTAAAATCTATTGGTGATAGACTTTGTTACTAATAAACTTCTACCAACGATATGATCTATCACTAATAGACTCCTAGTAGCTATATAATCTATTACTGATAGGCTTTGAAAGTTGAATCTAAGTTTTGCTAGATGTGTAAATTTTTTACATTGTGGTATATCTGCTAATACTTTGGTCATGATTGTTTTATTTGTCACTGTTTTTTTTAACCTACTATTTTTTTAATAACTGTAAAAAATGTACTAAATGGATTCTATTGAAATTAAAATATAGAAAAAATTTGCAAATAGAGCCAAGATAGTCTCTTCTTAAAAAATATATAAAAAATCAAAATGAATGTTTTTGAAAGAACAGCAATCAAAACTATAAATTTTGAAATACAATGACCAGTGTAATTTAAAGCCATACCATAAACCAAGACAAAAATGAAATTAGCCCAATAATGTGAGCATAAAATAAAAATTTGATAAGAATTGCAAAAATGAGTTTTGTATTTCAGAATACAATACAAGTTTTCTTATATTTAAATTTTAAGAACACAAATCTCTTCTAAAATTCGATTCTCTTAGAAGTTGAAAACCCAATTAAAGGCAAAAAGAAAAAGAAAAAGGAGAAAAAAATGGAAAAGATTTGATGTGACTTGTGAGTGATAATCATTAGCCTGTTTAATCAACACAATTTTAAAACATAAATCATATATAAAACATTTGAATGAAAGTTTTTTTTTTTTTTAGTCCTTAAATTTCATGCATATTTTAATTCAATTAGTTCGCTTTGATCACATTTTGATTTTTTTTATGCATCTCAATTTTACATCTAAATTTTTTATTTTATTATTCATTTTTTTATCAATATTTTTAAAAATCAAACTAAAAGAATTAAAAAATTATTTTCTTTTAGAATTTGACTTAAAATTCAACTATTTTACTTCTAAAAATTATTCTAAAATAGTAAATTTAACTTTTAAAAAAAAACGAAAAAAGAAAAATCAAATATTTACCTAATAGTGCATAGATATCTTTCTTTTAAGATTCGAAAACGGTAGAATATAATAACCTGTTTAGTTATTTTTCAATAATTGGCTTGCTCATAGTTGTGTTAGAAATATTTTTTTAAAAATTATGAACAGACGCTAAAATGAATCATTATGAAAATTTAAATGAAAAATGAATATTTGAAGGAAAACCAAAATCAAATAAACATAAAATTCAGCTACTCAGATAAGTTATATACAATAAGCTAAATAATACCAAATATCCTTAAACTTTGTATTTTGTGTAAAAATATTATTGTACTTTTAAATGTTTTAAAAATACTTTTAAACATCCAAAATGAGTTCAAAAATACCCTTATTGTTTGTTTTGAATTGGAAATCATTAATATTTTGTGGTCAAAAATACTTCTAAACTTTCAAAAGTTTCAAAAATACCCTTAAATTAAAAAAAAAAAGACCAAATACATTTTTTTATTTAAATATTTATCGTTTTAGTATGTTCAAGGGAACTTTTAATTTTAAAATTCTGTGAGATGTTATGGGATTTTATGTTTTAACTCAAAATTTTGGTTAGTGAGTAAATTAGGGTAAGCTAAAAATTGAAAAATTATGAGGAAAAATGAGAGCATTTATATTAAAAAAAAATAAGGAGGTCTATATAATTTGTTTTGAAATTCATTGTTTTCGAACTTAAGAAAACTTCAAATGAATTGATCACCATATCAACGTTAGGGTTAATTTTGAAGTTATTTTTGCAACGAGGTATTAACAATTTCTATTCCTGCACTTATAGTGAAAGTATCTTTGAACTTTTTTAGAGTTTGGAGGTATTTTTTAAACTTTTGAAAAATCTAGGAGTATTTTTTAAACAAAATATTAACGGTTTCTATAGAAAAAGTATTTTTTAAACTCTTTTTAAAAATTTAAAGATATTTTTTAAACTTTTAAAAGTTAAGCAATATTTTTATCACAAAATGCATAGGTGAGAACAATTTTTATTTATAAGTTAGCCTACAAAATATTTGTATATTTATAATTTTTAGTTAGCCTACAAAATATTTGTATATTTATAATTTTTATGAATGGAACCAGGAATTTATATTTAGCGGGTTATTACTCATTAGTGTATCACCATTCTTTTTATAGTACGGAGGGTATGAATGGCAGATTTTTTTTTTTTTTTTTTTGCCCTTTTTAAAAAGTAATAAAAATAAGAATAAATTGTCCTTTTTTGCTTGGTCTTTGATTTATTCCCAAAAACCTTCATTCATGTCTTTTGGTTTTATTATTATTATTATTAATTTTTTAATAGCAAAATTGTTAATCAATTATATAAGAAACTTCCTAACCATTCAAAAGAAAATTATTAAATTTTAATTAGTGTCGAAAAATAAAAGGAACCGGACAAACTAGTACGAATAAGATTATAACAACACTTTGCGATGAAGTAATTAATTCATCTTCACTATGTTTTCTAATAAAAATCAAGAATTTCTTGATTAAGAAATAGATTTAATTTGTGTCCAAAAGTAAGAGAAAAAAAATTTTGAATTAACTATGATTAAAGTTATATTATCATTTCATAATGACATTGACTTTATTTTCGCATGATGTGCTTCGTGAATTTAAATGACGTGTTAAGAATTTATCCAATTTTCTACATAAATAAATTATGAATGCTATATTTTGAAGGGAAATTATCTTAAACGATAAAATTGTTGAAAATATTTTAATTAATTACAAAATATACAATTTATCTATGATAGATTGCGATAGACTATTATATGTGTCAAATCGTGACACATGTAATAGTAAGGAGAATTGATATTTTAGAAAATATTAAAGTTAATACATATGCATGTGTATATCAAATTTTCGCAACATTTTTGTTCGTAAGATAGTATTAAGGTAAAATTGAAAATTTGGATTCTACAGTTTGAAGAAAGTTAGAATTTAATTAGTCTCTATGATTTATAATTAGAATTTAGTCCCTATAGTTCGACAAAATATTCATAAATAGTCCTTATGGTAAGGACTGTATGTAAAAATTATATCAAACCATGTAAACTATTTATGAAGTTTTATCAAATTATAGAGACTAAATTATTATTATTTTTTTTTAATGAAAGTTTATGATTCAATATCAATTCAACGAAAATACTTGTTTTTATTTTTTTTCCTAGCGATAAACTTGTTTTATAAAAATTATTGTTTTCTTTTCTTTTGTAATAATGGCATTTTAAAAAAAAAATAATAGATGGGAAAAAAGGAAATAAATTTCCAGATTTTGTTTATTTATTATTTTTTGGTAAATAAGTACAAAATAAGGGATAAGGTTTGATTGTCAAAACAGTTTGCATAAAGATAACAGAAAAAAAAAAAAGAAAAAAAAAAGAAATCGATCATGCATGAAATATGTTCATATTTAGAAAATAAGAAATAATGATTTTTTTTTTTTTCTGAGATGGAAGATCTGAATTTTTAATTTTAAAATCGATTATACAAGCATTTTGTCAATTAAATTATACTCTATTGACCAAATATTAGAAACCTTAATTGATAAATATATTAATAAACTAATAGAAAGTGACACAATAAAATATCAAAATCATCTTTTCACAAGTAAAGAGACCAGTTTTGTAGCGTTACAAAAGAAAAATTCCCAAAAATAGACCCTTCTCAAGAAATTGTATATTATATATTTATCTTTTAACTTTCCTTTCGTATTTATATTATTAAATTATTACAATTTTCATTTATAACTGTTCATTTTAATTTATCCCTTTCAATAATCCATTATTTAAAAGTGTAGCTCAATTAAATTAGAAGACAATAGTCTAATTGTCTAAACAAGAGAAATAACAATGAACAATTCTAGTAAACTTAATACCATGTCAAATTAAATAAGAATGATTAAGATACATTAATGAAATTTTTTTTTTTTTTTGCCAACATGGCACATCACAAATATGGACAGAGAGATTTTATGACCTTGCAAAAATTTAATGAAAAAAAAAAATGTGATCACTAAATTATATATGGACAAATTTAAATTTTAATAATATATAGAGAACATATATGGATGAAAAGAATACAACTGAACTTTAAAGAAACAAAGTGATAAGATTTGTTTTTTGTTTTTTTCTTTTCATTCTTAGAAAAAATATCGAGAATAAATTAATAATGAGATTGATATGTAAAATAAATAAATATATAAAATGTGGATTGGTGTAGGACAGAACAAAAAGTCCCCTTCTTCGTTGCCATGTCTGCTCGAAAATGCATAACAACAACAAAATCATTCCAACGACAAGATAGTTAACATATCCGATTGCATACAAAAATCGCTAAATTTTCAAAAGTTGCACTGACCTCTTTACTTTAAAAAAGAAAAAAAAATATATTCTATCTTCTAATTAATCTATGACTTGACATATGTCTTCGATTTTTTTTTTCTCGGTCTTTTATTTTCCTTCTTGCTATCTACCTTTGTTTATCTCATTAAAAAAAATGTCTCCTTCAGCTAAGGAATATAAATTATAACAAAAAGAAAAAAAATTGTGAAAGCACCAATGGGAACTTAATACTTAGATATTTTAATAAATTAAAGTTGTACATTAGTATTGAGTGTGTGTTAATAGCCAAATACGTCTTTTTTGTATTTGACTATTTATCATTTTGGTAAGTTGTAAGGGCATAGATTTTAGAATTTTGTGAGTTTTTTTCGTGGATCTTCATGCTTTAACTTGAATTTTTTGTTTGTTGTGAGGAAATTGGTGTATTAATTAGACAAATGAGATAAAAATAAGAGTATTATAAATGAAAAAAATAAGAGATGATCTATGTAATTTGTTTTAAAATTGATTCTTTTAGAACTCAAGAATACTTCAAATTAATTGATCGCTATACTAATAGTAGGAACTTTTCTTCTTCTTATTTTTTTTTTTTTGTAAGTCCTATAGTACCAATGCAACTTTTAAAAGTTTAAGGATATTTTTTAAATGAGTACTAACAGTTTGTGTCCATATACTAACAGTAAAGGTATTTTTGAAGTTTTTTTTTTTAATAAGTTTTAAGAGTATTTTTTAAACAAAACATTGATGATTTTCATAAAAAACTAACGGCGATAAGGTTGATTTTAAACTTTTCATAAAAGTTTAAGGATATGTTTGAAACTCTTAAGAGTTGAATAATATTTTGACATAAAGTTAAAATTTATGAGTATTTTGTATAGTTTCACCTATTATAGGGTAGTTTCATTATATGGAAAAATTAGGGGGGCAAAGAATAATAATAATAAAAAAAGAAAAGCATAAGCTTGTAGAATTAAATAAATGTTAGGTTGGAAACTAAAAAGGGAGGGAGGCAACCCATTATCGCAGATTCTCACTACCTTTTTAAATTGCGGCTCCAGCGTGGCAAGTGGCGGGAAGACGATCGACGGCTGCGATTGAATCTATACCATCAATCATGCGCCGACGCTCCACTTAAGTTGGGTCCTTGATGAAAGTAAGCAGATCGGACGGTGAAGAAGTGGTCCTTCTTTGACTCTCTTTAAAGCATTATCAATTGTCCAATGCTGAGAAGCGTGCTACTTTTGCATTTTACCTTTTCGCACATGTTGGGTCCCACGAATTAAATGCATTCACATTTTCCTTTTTTTTTCTTCTGTAATTATTTGATTTTTTTTAAAAAAATTAAATTAAGCTCGTGGGTTTAGGTTTAGTTTCAATTTTTAAACTATAGTTTTTAAGTTTGGTCTTAGGTCTAATCAAATATCCTAATTATTGATGTTATTATTATCCTTATTATATTAAATATGTTGAAAAAAATTATTTGCTAAGGTACTATCTGTATTAAGGTCTATATAGTTGAGTATACAAATTGAAGAAATGATTTAGATTTTGATTCCACCGATAATTGATGATTGATTTGTGAGATTTAACCAAATCATAAGATTAGGTTGAAACTAATTATGAATCATGGGGATTGATTGAAAGTTTTTAAGTTATCGGTACTAAATTTAAATTCTAGAGATTCATAATTAGAATAGTTTAACCTTGTTAATTGTTATGGGATAATTTTGGATCAAAGGCATAAATGACATTTAGCAAAGACATAAGCAACAAAGTAAAATAAAAAAAATAATAACATGATCTAAGCCAAAAGCAACAACTTGGCACCGAAATGGACCAAGGAGCAGAGGCTAGCTTGGCCCCTAGTGTGCTCGCCCTCAACCTTGGTCGAGGTCGAGCCTCACCAACCACCTAAAAGGGCATGCCTAAAGCATGCCAGGATCCTAGTGATTGTTGTAGGCCTAGAATGTAGCCAAAATAAGGTGCTCGACCTCCCCCTTAGTCAAGGCCAACCCTAGCGAAAGGTTGAATAGGATGCGACCCTCGAATGCCCTAGCTCAATGGATCAAAGGATAAACCTAGAGCAACTTGAAAACTCTAAAGAGAGGATTCCCAGGTCAATTGCACATATAAATACATCAAAATAGCTCCAAAAAAACTAAAGCATGTCTAATACTCAAACTCTATACCTGATGCATAGCTACACTTTCTAACTTAAATATCAGAGCCTACGTGGCAAGCACCACACCAGTATGTAGATCTTTTCATCTTACAAATCGCGTTTCTCCTCAAATTATAAATTTATCATTGTTGTTACGTGGAAGTCGGGTGCAAATCCCTTGACCAAAATTTGGCATCAACAACAAACCTAAAATAAACTATTACTCTATTTATTTATTAGTAAAATAAATGTGGGTAAAGAGATTTAAACTTTTAACCATAAGTTAAACAAATAAAAATAGTATAAAAAAGAGAGAGTATATGTCATAATTGTTGAACTAAGATCATGTTGGCTTAAAATCACAATTCTCATGTTGGATTTCACCTATACTGCATTTTTCTAAATGTTTTTCAATTATTAAGAGTGTGACCTTAAACATCTTAATATATTGCAATATCTTTGCCAACCAGATCCATCCTTCTATAAATATTGATAGGGTTAGGTTTTTCTATAGATATCAAATTCAAAAGAATGAAAGATTTTGAGAGAAAAAAAAAAAAAAAACAATATATTTAAGGTCATTTTTAGATAAGAACAATGTAATATATACACACACAAACACATGGTTGCAATAATTTTTTTCCTAATAACATGTATATGTGTGTGGTTACAATAATTCTTAGGTTTTAGATTACGCTATTAAAATTTTAAATATAATTTATAATGTACGTATCGCTATTTTGTTAGGATGATTACCTTTCACTCATATTTGTCTAATTAGACTTCTTAAGCAAACACTTAAAAATGTAAATTATGAGAATATCCGACAAACCCATATTTATTATGTAGTCCCATTATCAAAACTGCTTCAAGTCTTTTAAATTCAATTGGATGAAAATTATCTTTTGAATTAATAAAAAAATGAGAAGCTCATCATTGATTCAAATTTCTAGTAGTCAAATTAAGCCAATTAAGTTCATTATCCTATAGAAAATTAGTTAAGTAATTTAGACGTCCAAAGAATTAATTAGCTTCATTTATTTATTTTTAGTTCAAGCATCCGAAAATATATAAGTATAGAAAAGTTAGCTTAAAGAAATGACATACGTGGATAACAATGAATATTTAAATAATTAAATATACTTTACGTACAAAGGACAAAAATTAAAAAATGTTAATCCAATGTACCTTAATTTTTTTTAATTGAAAAAAAGTAGTACGTCAATCTTTTTATTTATTTATTTATTTATTTATTATTTTGAATGTAGAATAAGAACAATGAACTAAACCAAGATTATAGCCTAAGTAGCCTCTCTATTCAGGTTATCTTGATTCTTTAGTTATTGTAATTATAATATTAAACATGTTAATATTATAAATCTTTTTATGAGAATTTTTTGATGATGAGTATATACCATCCCACTTCAAATATATAATTTTTATTAACTTTATTATTATTATTATTTTTTTAATTTGCTTTCTATGAATGTAGACTAATTCTGGAAAATAGAACATCTTAAACTCTTATAAACAAAGCTATATAATATATTGTCCATTGTGCATGGTAGAAGGCTTGCTTGGACGACGGCTTCAAAGAGTCATGGTTATATTATTGGATATAATATTAAATACTACTTTCGTTTAATAATTTTAATTTTAATTTTACTTTATTCTTTAAACGTTTCAAATATATTTTTTTGCTGTCCTAAAATTACCTTGGAATAAAAGAAAATATGACACCTTTATGTTGGGATTCAATTAAATGATAATAAAAAACAACAACTAACAATAATAGTAATGTAACATGCCTATTAGATGAACTTTTGTTGAGTTCATATATATATATAATTTCATGGTCAGAGAACAAACTCAAATTAGTAATTTAACAAACAAAGAATTTGACAATTGGAAAATAACACTTTGAATGCTACTTTTGTGTGAAATGGGATTGAGACAAACTAAACTTTTTTTTGTGAATGGATTTGGGGGTGAAACTAATATATCAAAACCTAATGGAATAAACATATTTTCTGTGGTAGATAAAGCAATGGATAATGCATGCATATATATATATATATATATATATATATATTCATAATTAATGGACAAATATGGCGGCGTAATTGACTCAAACTAACATTAAAGATTAGGTCCACAAGACAATATTAAGTAATGTCACATCATATTGTTACTTTGTAAAAGGTTTTAATGAGTTTGTTTCGGGGGACGAAACCATTGTCTCTCTGGCCCTAGATATGCAAGTTATTAATGTCCAAATTAGTTAAACTTGATCAAACAAAACAACATCATATTTAGGGTTAATAATTAAGTACACACACCCTTTTATTTATTTTGAGTATGTGAATGAAAGGTAACATTGGATTTGGGAAAAAATCTTACTATTCATATACTTTTAACACTCAAGAAATTAATCTTTTTAGGTTGTATTTGATAACTATTAAAAAAAAAATCGAATATTGTACTTGTTTTCACCATTTTTTTAACTTTGATTTCATTTTTACCTAAATAAACATTTAAACTCTTAGTCAAATTCCAAAAATAAAAAAACCGAATTCTACTATTTGATTTAAATTTTGAAAACACCTTATAAAATAGATAAAAAAAAAACAAAAAATATTAATAACTCTTCCAATATTTGTAATTTTAAGTATAAGATAGAAACTAAATGATTATAAAACCATACCTAAAAATTTTGATTTTCATATTGAAACCAAATTAATATCTTCTTTAAAAATCAACTAATAGATTTGACAAGATTCATAAAAAAGAAAGATATTTTCAAATATAGTAAAGTGAGACAATTTATTTATAAATATAGCAAAATGTCACTGTCTATCAGTAATAGATGATAGTAGTCTATCAACTTCTATAATTGTTTATCACTGATAGACAATGATATTTTGCTATATTTAAAAATATTTTCAGAAGTTTTGTCATTTAAAAACAACCCATCTTTAAAAAAAATTAAATTTATGAAATTCAATCAACTAAAATTGTTTTTTAAAAGAAAAAACATTTAAGGAGTTGAAACAAAATATAGCTTAAGATTCTACATAGTTGGATGTAAAAAGAAAAACAAAAGTAACTAGAGGCTATTTCAAATGATTATTAATGATAATGTATTTAATGATTATTAGATAGTAATTACATGGCATGCTCAAAACCACCTAAAATAATGGAGCCAAGTCACAAAGTGAACCAAGTAAGAAAAAAATCTCATCCAATTTAGAAAGGTGTTTATCAATAACTACAAATCTTCTTCTATTAAGATATAATTTCACAAATAATACTTAGATGCAGCGAGACTATATTTAAATTCCTTGCTTCCATTTATTAATCACATAAATAATTATATTTTTTTTATATTTTTTTTAAATGGATACATGTCAATTTTTAATTGAGTGCAACATGGGCTGAGCAAGAGATGAGTGCAGCCTAATTGCACCTAAGTTTATTCATAATTTCACTACCTAATCAAAGAATTCTTCCTTTTCTTGAGATAGAAGATACAATAATTTATTGGTTTAAAGAAAAAAAAAGAAAAGACGTGGAATTATAATTGTTGTAGAAAACATTAACACAAGAGGATTAAGATTGGACAAGAAGATTATATTAATGAAGGTTTAATAATTATTAATGCATTAAAATGAAAAAAAAAAAAAAAAAAAATTGTTATGTTGGAAAAATGGTAATGTAAGCACAGGATTGTCGGGAGAAAAAGACGTAAACGCCCTAACTGACCTCCGTGAATGAGGGAAAAAGAATTTGCAATAATCCATATTTTGACTTTTTCTTTTGCCTTTTGAAAAAAAAAAAAAATTCAAACAACAAAACATATGGGATTAGATTCTACCTCTCATTGTGAATGCTGTCCATGTTCTTGCAATCAATACTCTCAAAGTTAGGTCAAAAAAGAGAAGATTTTGGTTGTTATTATCTTCATTAAAGATGTTGAAATTCCCCCTCCTCTTTTTTCATGGTCCTCCTCCTACTTCGGCGGATAATACGATTCATCTTCCTTTTATTTTTTTTAAGTTAAACAATGCGTGAAATTAGAAGATATATGATTTGAACATCGAACTTTACTTTGTCGTAAGTGTACAGTAGAATGTACGTACATGATGAACAGAGAAAAGATAATAACATGATAGATAGATACTTTGGGACTCATCACATTTTAGTTCATGTACTTTTAATTGTCTAAATTTAGTTTATCTATTTTAAATAAATCTTAAATTTAGTTTTTCGGAATTAGTTTGTATTAAAATTGGTTAAATAATAAAAATAATTTTCCTATAGAAAAAAAAAAAAGACAGTAAATATATTTTCCAAATTTGTAAAGAGAATGTAATAAAGATTATATATATAATTGGCAATGAACTACCTACCAGAACTTTTTTTAAGACTTGCGTAAAGTACATAGACTAAAATTAAAAAGATTTTATTATTATTATTTACACTTTATCAGCAAAGGAAAAAAAAAGTTTTACATTCCTAAATGCTTAATGTTTATGTTAAGAGCCCGTTTATTGCGATACAAGTCACAACATTAATGACATGTTTGGAAGTGAATTTGAAATTGTTAAAAGTATTTTTGATATTTTTTTCAAGTGAAATTGCTTGAAAAATCATTTTAATCATTCAAATTCAATTTTAATAGTGTGAAAAATGTGCTTTTAAGTGATTGAATCTTTGTTTCTGCATGATTTAAAAGATAACAAAAATGAAAAGTAATTTTAACTATTTCATTATCAGTCTCAAAGATAAGCTTTGTTTATAAGTAAATTATTAAAAGTCATTTTCATATAAAATATTTGGTTTTACATTTTCTAAACATGACTTACATTCAATCAAATTTGATTTTAAATAATTAAAGACATATATTGAAGTGTTTTGAACATGACAAAAATGATTTTAACAATTTCAAAATCACTTACATTACAAACATATTATAAATGACATATTTCTAAAAGTTAATTTGAGTTATATCTTAGTATTTAACTATACAAGTTTTGAGAATAATTCAATTAATCAAATCATTTTCTTAAAAAAAAAAAAAAAAAATAGTCAAATCATTTCTTACCTCTTAGATAGATGATGATTGAATATTCAAATCCTTCAACCAAAACAAACTATTCAAGGTTTTAGAATTAAAATAAAAATAAGTATTAAAATTTAAAGAAAAGAATAGAATTGAAATCATGAAAATATAGTATGAGAGAGTATAATAGAATGAATAGTGGAATAGAAATTTCCGAGCATACAAGGGAATCATCCATGTACTAATCCTTTCATGATGAGACACTTCAATCATTATTATAATTCTAAATTATTGGTTAAACAAATATTTCCAGTCCTAATTTGGCTCTTATAAAATAAATAATTAATTAAAATTAATCTCACAGATTAATTGAATTTTTTTTTCTCTCATTTTTGGTAAAAGAAAATTTGAATTGTTTCTCAATGAATTGAAATTGGAGATTGTCCAAATTCCTTTCCTTTGATCCATATTTCCTACATTTTCTCATTAAAATGCTGCATGCTAAATTAAGCCCCATTCTTGATTAATTTATTGGGCCTGGCCCATAAATCTTAAGGCCTTCCGGCATGAAATGGGCCGCTATATTACTACTTGCACTTGGGCTTCTTGGGTATATATCAAGATTCACATCAGCTCCCATCTAGAAAAAATTCTCCATTTCAAATCCAATTTTACTCACATTTCTCTAGATTTATTGATTTTTAAATAAGTTGGTTTTTTTTATTATTATTATTTTCAAACGAGGGTCAAGGATGACTTCTCCGTCCATGTTTCTATTTCATTTGTTTTTCATCCCTGTGAAATTTTTTGTTTTAATTTTGAGGGAATCAAGTGAAATTCTCGTAAAGAATTTGCAAGAATTAAATTCTCACGAAGAATTATTAATCTCTTTAGAAAACAATGAATTAAATTGGGTTTTAGGAAAATTTTTAATTAAGTAATTAATTCTCCACTAATCTTCATTTATCTAGTTAATTCCTCATGAAAATGAAAATCTTAAACCTCTCGAATGAAACAAAATACAAGAGGTTAGTGCGTGCGTGTTGTGCTTGCGTTAAAAAAATAACTATGAAAATAAATTGGGAGGAATGTTTTTATCCCCATTTCGCTTGTGAGAAAAAAATTTTCTCCACTCCCTCTCTTAGTATCTTGTTTAAATGGAGATTTTCTTCTCTGTGTAATAAATGAACATCTCTCTAAATTCAAGATATCCCAAACAAAAAGTTTATCTTACCCAATTTGTATTAGAATCATCCATTAACAATGTTTTGATCAACTTTTGTTCTATACCTTTTCAAACCGTTCTAATTACTCTAAAAATGCATTTGGAATGAAAATAATAACTATAATAATTTTAAGTTCGAATGTGTCTTTGAAAGACATGATTTAACATTATCCCAACTAGTGGAATCCATCAGTAATTACCACAGATTCATTGTTGGAAAAAAAAAAAATTCACATTTCTCCCTTTTAAATAATAGAGTAAATAAATCGATCATTATCATGCTTTTGCAAGTCAAAAATATTGTTTGGACTCTCTTAGATTTCTCGAATGGAATGTGTAATGAAATTGCTCCAGACATGAACAATGTAAATATTTATATATACAAAGACGAAGAATGATTAAATACAATGAAGAATCTAATTCACATGGAAATATTGGTATATACGAACACATAGTGATGATTTTTGCCTACATTGTCTATTTATAAAATATAATTTTGTACTGGTTCAACTAATATATATATACACACATACATACACGATTGGTCTACGATTGGTACTCTTGATTCTATTGGTTTATGTTTAAATTTCACATTTATGAAAAAAAATTACAAAAGACAACATTACAAAACAATTCATTACTACCATAATGCTTGCTTACTATGATTCAACATGATTTCAAATGATAATATTATACTTAATTATACATTTGGTGTTATTTATTAAGAGTTATTTCAAATCATAATTAGTAACTCATTGACGTAGTTGATTTTAGACAATCAATAATCGAAATAAAAATCAGACATAGTACATTAAATTTTATCTCTAATCAGACATAGTACATTAAATTTTATCTCTAGCATAGTTAACAAATTAAAATACGTTATTAAATAATATACTAATATAATTTTAATTAACATAATAATAATCAATAATAAATTTTAAGTTGTTTCATTACTATTTTTTGTAGTAATATTTTTTTTTTCACTCTAATGATCTACTCCATATTAATATATTAATAACTAATTAAAATAAAAGTGTATAAAAAAAAACAAATATTAATATAATTGCTTTTAATAATAATGAATTGTATTTGGATAATATATTTGATATCAATAAATTATTACAAAATAAAATAAAACTGCATAAACTAAAACAAAAATTAAGTTAAATTTGTATTAGTAAAATATTAATAAATTTATAAAAATATTTTATTTTAACATATTAAATAATTAAGAATTACTAACTAAATTTTAATAGAAAGTATGAATTATATACATGTTATAAAAAGGACAAATTAGCATACTTTTTTATTAGGAAAATAATGATAGTAAAAATGGTAAAATAATCGACATATCGTCGAGACATCATTAACATGTGAGTGAAAAATGATAAGAGTTGTAAAGTTATTTTTAATGAGTGAATCTGACCAAAGAGATACAGCTCACTGTTCAGGTTTAAAATATAGATTTGACTATCGAGAGATATAGATTCTTAAATTAATGGTGAATCCCACTAATTAATTTTATGTTGAAAGAAATAAAAATTTTTGTCCTCATGAATTAATTTTCATTTCCTTCGAATAAACATGACGGTAATCATTACATTTCTAACAAAAATAATAATAATAAGAAGAAGAAGATTTGTATTAAAAACCATAACATTAGCAGGGCAAGATGATCACAAAATTCAAAGTAACAGCAACCAAATTTTGCATTCGATTTCTTAAATTCCAAAGAAGAAAATAAAAGACTTGATATATTACATGATTTTACATATGTACAATAGGGTTGAATGAGCATGATTATTACAAGAACGACAAATTTTTCCGATTATACTCTTTACTCTAATTTTAAAACAAACACCAATTTCTAAAAAAAGATAGGATTACAAAAAACTAAGTTACAGAAAATAGGTTAAATTATAAAAAAAAAAAAAAAAAAAAAAAAACTTTAACCTCATCATTGGTTTGAAAAAAATACCTATATATTTTAGTATGCTACAATATTACTTTTGAATTTTTCAAATGTTTCAAAAATATTTTTGGCGTAAGAGTTATTTTATTTTGGACATAGTTTGAGATGTGAAAATAAAATGATGCATTATCAGATTTAAGACAAAGATTTAGAATTTATATTTAAATTCTAAAAGATTTATATTTCAATTGTAGTTTTGATTTTTTTTTTCTTTTAAAGTTATGTTAGCTTGGTAAGATGAATCTGTTTACTTCTTTCTCGTTCTTCTTCCCAACCATATTTGCAAGTGATCTCCGACAATTGATCGAGCTCTCTGCTGTGCTCTTTAACAATTCTGTGTCAGTCAAGCTTCTGGGTCCTTTAATCTCTCAGAGGCATCAGCACTAGCTTAGTTAGTTCGCTCTTTCTTTAGTTGTCTATCTTGGTATGCTAGTTCCTCTCTTTGATGCTAAGGTTTTTCTTCCTCGCTCGAGCTGGAATCTCGCAATTTTCGAAAGTATGTGTATTTTTAGACAAAATAGAATATTCGAGGTTATTTGCGATAATTTAGCCTAATCATTATTTCACTTTTTATATCATAAATGGTTTATTAAATTACATTTCCTATATTAATTAATTAAACTTAAACTAAAATACTAATATTAAACTTAAATAAGTATTCAATTATAATTGTTATGAATTTCATTACATATATTAATGGGTGGGTAATCACAAATTACTTGGTTATCAAATGTTTATAATTAAAATTAAAATTCGACTATTAATTAAATAATTTTTATCAATACAATGGTCATATTTATTATTTGAGTAATTAAACGTAGTTTTAGTTCATAAAATTATGATAAAATTTCTTATGGACAACTAAATTCAATCATCTTCGATTTTCAGACATCTACAAAATTTTAAATCAAACAAGCCCTAATAGTAATATTTCTAATTTTTTATTTTTTTATTTTTTAAGTATTGAAATGCTTTTGAAATAAACAACAAATTTTATTTTATTTTTGTTTTTAAATGTAACCCCCCAAAAAAGAATAAAAAATCAGCGTAGATGGATTCTGTAGAAGTATAGTGAAGAAGCAAAATGTGGGTTTTTCTGAGTACCACTTTATGCCATGCCAATAACTTCCACGTGTCCTCCATTAATACGTCGGTGCAGCACCACCCTGTCAATTTACCTTTTCCCTTCACCCGTGCCTACATATACAAATACAACAACGCCCTATGCCCATTCACATTCTCCCACCTCACCGCCTCCTCACGCTTATCCTCTTTTTTTGAAAACATAAATTATTATTAACCTATTATATAATTATTGTTTTTCTTATAATTATTTGTATTCTCCCACTTTTCATCTCACACATTTACTCCCAACCTAAACCCTCTAAATATATTTATATTCTACACATATTTAAATAAAGAAATTTGTGGTTAAAGTGATGATATAATATTTAATTTACTTACGTATATCAACTTAAATTTTTTGGTCAATAAGTAATTTACGATGATATCAAAATAATAACTCATGTGCTCAAATTAATAACGTAACGCAATTATGTATATATAAGTGAGGATATTATCAAGATGAACAATATCATGTTATTACAAAAATATGTGTAGAAATCTTAAACAAAAAAAAAAAAAATATATATATATATAGGTTGAATTGCAATTACCTAATCACTTTCAAATTTTCAATCGTAAGAATTGAGCCCTCAAATTCATACTTACAAATATTAAATTAGACACTCAAACTTATAATAATTTTAGAAATTAAATTCTAATTGATAAAAGTTGAATCCTCAAATTTACATGATTGTACAAATTATATAAGTTTGATGATTTAATTTTAACACTTTTATATATATATATATATATATATAGATCGATCTGAGAACTCCATTTGAAGATATAGAACTACTACCATACTTTTTAATGGGGTTCTTTTTGGAATTTGCCAAAAATATATAATCAACGAATATTATTTTATTTTGTGTATTCTTTACCCTTGTGAAAGATAATTGGTGCACATGAAGTGAAAGGCATAGGGGAGGAGTCTGATTGGTTACAATTTCGATGATGGTTTTTTCATTTTCAATATATTAAAAGAAAAAAAAATCGAAAATGATTATCCAACCAAACAGAAAAATTATTTGTGAAAAAACGAAGCGGGTAGCCCGACCCGAATGGAGGTCAAACCCGGTCAAGAATGTCTTGCATTGGGACCCGAACATGATCCTATCATACCGACCCACGTGGCATCCTCCCTTTGGGCAATGCCTCTGGAATCCAATGACGCCTTTGTTTTTCCATATAAAAAGAAGCATCAACCAATGTGCTCTGCATGTGCCGAGAGCTACTCTACTCCCAATTACACACAAAAATGGCCTCCATTTCTCCATTCTTTCCGGCCGCCATTCTCCTCCTCCTCCTCCTCCTCCTCTCCCCTCCGGCCGCTGCTCAACACGACTATCACGACGCCCTTCATAAATGCATCCTCTTCTTCGAAGGCCAGCGCTCCGGCAGACTCCCCCCTGACCAGCGCCTCAAATGGCGCCGCGACTCCGCCATTCACGATGGCGCCACCGTCGGAGTACTTTTTTCTTTTTCCTTCTTTTCCTTCTCTCTAGTCTCGTACGTTCTGGCATTCTGATTTGTTTCTGGTTTTATTGCAGAGAGATTTGAGCGGCGGGTACTACGACGCCGGAGACAACATAAAGTTCGGGTTTCCGATGGCGTTCACGACGACGCTGCTTTCATGGAGCATTATCGACTTCGGCCGGAACATGGGACCGGAGCTTGGGAATGCACTGAAGGCAGTGAAATGGGCGACGGACTATCTATTGAAGGCGACGGCAGTTCCCGGCGTGGTTTTCGTCCAAGTCGGCGATCCTTACTCCGATCACAACTGCTGGGAAAGACCCGAGGACATGGATACACTTCGTACTGTTTATAAAATCGATGGGTCCCACCCTGGCTCTGACGTGGCTGGCGAAACCGCCGCTGCTTTGGCCGCTGCTTCCATTGTGTTCAGATCACGTGACCCATCTTATTCCAGATTGCTGCTGAATCGAGCCGTTTCGGTACGTCGCTTTCACACCCAATCCCAACCCGTTATTACTTATTATCTAACCATTTAGATTAAAATAAAATAAAGTTACCGTGGGCAGTAAAAAGTGAATTAATTGTGTTTTTTGCTTTAGGTGTTTGAGTTTGCCGACAGGCACAGAGGTGCATACAGTGGGAGTTTGAGAAGGGCAGTTTGTCCTTTTTACTGCGATGTCAACGGTTATCAGGTAATGTAATTAATTATTTACTGTCCAATGAAGACCGTGTGATTAAAGGGAAAATGTGTGATTGAATGTGGGACGTTGAATCAGGATGAGTTGCTCTGGGGAGCGGCGTGGTTGCACAAAGCATCGAGAAGGCGCGAGTACAGAGAATACATTTTCAGGAACGAGGTGGTGCTCAGAGCTGGGGATACCATTAACGAGTTTGGTTGGGATAACAAGCACGCGGGAATTAACGTCCTTATTTCCAAGGTTTGTTTTTACTCTTTTACCCCTATCATCATTCTCACGTAATTCCCGCCGTTTATTATTCTCTTTTCTTTTCTTTTATTTCTTTCTTTTTTTTTTTTTTTTTTTTTGGAGGAAAGTGTAATTCTCCTTTTACATTTCTGATTTTTTTTCTCACTCTAATATTCTTGAGCGTTACGTAATTCGATATTCTTTGTCGTCGTTATTCTTCTTTCCCTGTGTCATATTCCTTGTTCGCTCTGTCGTTTCACCCCATTCGCTTGGGTTTGATTCTTTGTGCTGACGTGGCTGATCTCAACCACCACGTGGCTTTCAGGGATTTGATCATTCTTCCCATCCTACTGCCTCAACCTTTTTGAGAGAGGAAAATAATTCCACATCCCCTACTCTTAAACCACCAAGGATCATATTAGTGGCCAAAAAACTATGCATTATGACAGCACCCAATAAAAATTGGCATGTGATGGTTTTTTATAAATTGAATTATTTTCATTTTTTATTACATATAGAAGAGAAATATATGAAATTAACTGTACCTAATAATTAATTACTCAGGTTTAGCCCCAAACACCCGTAATTAAAATAAAAAAAAAAACATTTAAGTGCATCTTAGATTGTAATTGCTTAATCTTACTTATCTCTTAGTAGTTCATCCAATGCTCTAATCATAATTTCATTTTTATGGTGTGAAAAAGATTGGTGCAACTTTAGAATCTACCTAAGTATTATAACTAATAGGAAACATCCAAACTATCGAAACCACATCCAACCATTATTAAATAACTTTTCTAAATCTATGGTTCTTTTTCGTTTTTGTCCATGCAAATTTAAAAATAATTTCACATTATTAAACGAGTACTAGGGGGCATAATATATGGTTGAAATTTTCTTTACTATATGTGATCCATACTAGAAACGAAATAATTTAGATAATAGATTGAAAATGAATCACATCCATATGAATATGAGTTGTGATGTTTAGATAGGACTGTCTATAAACTTTGGAAATTTTGTTATTTAATTTATACTTTACTTCTTTTTGAAGATTAGAATTGATGAGTTGGTTCTATAAAGTTTTGGTTATTTATTTATGTATATTCATATTAGAGGTGGGATAGATTATTATTGTTAGAATATGGGGATGAGGGGATGGAATGCATGTGAGAGCATGAAGTGAAGTAGTTGTCTGTTTGGAAGAAAAGGAATGTTAGTTGGCTGAATAGCAAGAACTATAGTGCAATCAAAGAAGGAATTATTCCAAGTACACACACAACAAATGAAAATAAATAATTGGTAGGCTTTTATTATTGGATAAAGTTTTTTATTCTATACTTTCTTCTCTTTTATTAATAATTGCATCCGATGATGATAATGATAAGGGCATGGAATTTAAGGCTTTGAAATATGGGGGAGAACCATTTTATCCTCTGCCCCATCCCCATTTAAAAAGTCAGAAAGTTGGGTCTGAAAAGTCATAAATGCCACTGCTTCAGTCTTGACTGTCTGAAGTTTAAGTCTATTAAGGGATAGGGTAAGATTGTCTTTTCATTCTCAAGTGGTGGGGTCCTTAGATCAGTGGATGACTGGTGGATTCATGTGCCTAAAGTCTGTGAAGTTATAGTTCCTTCACATGTGGTTTCCCCTTCCATTATTATTTCCCTATTTTTTCTCTCAGCTAAAGCTCACTTTTCTTCAGTTTGATTGTGACCTTCTTCTTTGGAAAAACCAAACAAATAATTTCTTATTGGGAAAAATGTAGGAAGTGTTGATGGGAAGAGCAGAATACTTCTCATCTTTTAGGCAAAATGCAGATGAGTTCATTTGCTCAATTTTGCCTGGAATTTCTCATCCTCAAGTTCAATATTCTCCTGGTATTTAAATTTTTCTTTTTTCTTTTTTCTTTTTATTTATTTACTATATATTTATTATATAATTTAATATTGGTTTTGTATTGGATTGATAAGGTGGGTTGATATTCAAAGCTGGAGGAAGTAACATGCAGCATGTTACCTCCTTGTCCTTCCTATTGCTGACTTATTCCAATTACCTTAGTCACGCCAATAGGAATGTGCCATGTGGAAGTTTTTCGGCTTCCCCATCTATGCTCCGACAACTCGCCAAACGTCAGGTATTTTAATTTATATTAGAAAAGTTTATCATGTAGGAATTTGTGATTCACTATTTAGATGAGCTTTAATTTCACACGTAAGTATCTAAAACTCTTCTATTTATTTTTTATCTTTGATTTATCAGATTCATTTCCTACCCTAACATTATCACTTATATTTAGTGATACCCTAACATTATCACTTATATTTAGTCATGGTTTTCAAAAATAGTTTTACTTTTTTTTAATGATAAAGACAAAACAGTGGGGTCATTTTTTTCTTTCCTGTTTTAATCAAATTTATAATCGCTTTTTAAGTTTTTAACCAAATCTTTGATCATGAGAATCATGATTTACCAAGTTTATAAACATAATTTATGCTTTTTGTTATTGTTTACTAAATTACTCCATTCCTTTTGGAAAAAGAAAAAAAGTACATGTTAAAAAAAAAAATAAACTTTAGTCATAGCCTGTCCTTTTCATTTCATCATTTGATCTGATATTATTTTAATCATGGTGACCCTTCCTTACTTTAAATAGGAACTATAGACCACACCCATTATCACTCATACACAGACAACTTGGTATGGGGTCAGATAATTAATTTTCTAATCCTTCAATTTCTTTAATAAGTAATTCTTCACAATTAATTATTTAAAAAAATAATGTTAGAATTTTTCTGACCAAGAATAACTCGCAGGGACCAAAATCTAAGTCCGATGAAATTAAAAAATTAAAAAAAAAAAAAAAAAATCAACGGCTAGAGTTTGTCTCGTCTGAGGTTTAGCTGTGTTTGTTCGTTTTTTTGTCTGGGAAAGACAATAGCCAAAACAGTATTTTTATACGTTAGATGCAAACAAAATTAACGGCTATGATTTCGTAGGCCCCGCAAAGTTAATCTCACGTTACCCCACAGTTCCTTTTTTCCTCCAAGTACTTTTGACCAATCGGGAACATAAAAGTTACCTTTTCCGATTTTCTGACTTTTCTTTATTTTTTTTAATTTTTTGGGTTTCGTTTCTGTTGGGTCCCACCAGGTAGATTATATTCTGGGCGATAATCCGCTGCGGATGTCATACATGGTTGGATACGGTGCGCGCTACCCGTTGAGGATCCATCACCGAGCCAGTTCATTGCCGTCGGTTCAAGCCCACCCCGCCCGGATTGGGTGCAAGGCCGGTTCGCAGTACTTCCTGAGTCCGAACCCGAACCCGAATGTGTTAGTAGGAGCTGTAGTGGGTGGGCCCAACGTGACGGATGCGTTTCCGGATTCGAGGCCGTTCTTTCAAGAGTCCGAGCCCACTACGTACATCAATGCGCCTTTGGTGGGCCTGCTTGCGTACTTTTCGGCCCATCGTTGAATTTGGGGAAGAGGGAGGAAAAAAAAAAAGAAAAAAAGAAAAAAGAAAAAGGAAATGGAAAAGAAAAGTTAGTTGTACGGGAGATTGTAGTGGTGCGCGAAGGTCACCCTGCCGTTATTTTCAATGATTCCAAATATGTTTCTCGATTATGCGATTAAAAAAAAAAAAACGCTCTCATAATATTTTTAATTTTGTATTAATTACTTCTTTTACAATTTTTAATTTGTTTTTAATCCATGTTTATTATTTCTTTTTTCTTTTTTACTCAAATTAAAATAGATCCTAAACATAAATTATTATCATACATAAATTATAATAAGTATAAATTATATTAACCAATTCGTGCCTCAATCGTCCTTTTAATGGCTATTCTACAGGGTACATTGCCCTACGAAACAACATCAATCGATGTTATTTTTTAACTATTAAAAAAAATGGCTCAAGATCTTTTTTTTAATCTATGTTTCTCTTTAGAACACCTTAGACTATCAAAATAAAATATCAATAAGACTTATTTTATGTGTTACAATGTACTTTGTTGTATTAAACTTTATTTATTGAATGATGGTAGGTGTTGAATCAACTTTAATCAAAAGACATACATGATAAGTTATTAGTTTGAACCATATAGTTTGAAACTTAATTTTAATTTTGTCCACCTGGCTTTAGGTCGTATTTAAAATGATTTTTTAAATGATAGATAAACCTTCACACAATGATTATATACATTTTTTAAAAAGCTAATTTTAATATCAATTTTTTACTTTCCTTTTTAAATCTATATGTATAGGTCCATTCAACTTTGGTTCGAACCAATAGTATTGATGCTAACTTAAACTCTACATAAATAATTCAAATAACCAAGCATGACCTATCAGAGACTGAATGCAAGTGAGATGAACATTAAACGTGGGTGTTTGACCTATTGACTAAAGGTTGGGTAGAGTAACTTTGTTAGTTATAATATTAAATTTAATTTCACTCACCAATTTAAACTTTAGGGTCAATCGGTGGAAATACTTTTACTTCCTGTTTAACTCGCATACTTCACAACACAATGGTAAATAACTTTACTCCACCAATTTCAATTGTCAGGATTGAAGTCTACACATTGATCCATGCACCATCGTTTTCCTCCCTTTCCCTCTCTCTAATACTTTCCTTTCTTTTTGCCACAACCCACCCTAGATTATCCTTTGAACCTAGGATGAGATGTGACAATAATAGATCCCAAGTGTACAATAGAATCTATTGTCAAATTTTTCTTCTTATCTTTATACACACATACCACCATAAAAAAATTTCGTTTAACCTTAACCTTAAACTTGGATTTAATACATCACTTACACATCTCGACAATTACACAATTACTAAAACACCTTGGTTATATGTCACAATAGATGAGTCGGGTGACAACTTCTTATCAGTCAATTCTTATTGGAACTCAAGAGCAACTTGGGTGGGGGAAAATAAAAAGAAAAGGATGAGCTAGGAAACCTAGTGAGTGGTAAATTATAGGAAAATAGGCTTTACATAAACATTTCATATCATAAGTAGTGGTTCATACATATGCAAACATTTTGTGTCATAATAATTTTGGACACGAGATTATCCAACCATATAAATCTAAATTTGAGAAAAACAAGTTCATAATAATATCACGAGCTGCATTTCAAATCAGCAACACTTTAAACTCAAGTTCGTCAAACCAAAAGTTGACAAGTGGAAGTTGGAACCGTCTATAACTTGAATAATTCTTGATCTTAAACTGTGAGTGGTTATTTTCAAGTACTTTCAATATATAAGAAACGTTGAAGTATTTATGGGTTCGCTAAATATTACAAAGTTTAATGAAAAGTACGTTTGAGAATGCTTGAATGAATTTTTCCTATTTATGATAATTTTTTAAAGAATCTATGTGTTTATAAATGGTTTTGATAAATGTCTTGAAATTCTTGAGAACTGTTTCATGTTTAGCAAAGTTTGTGATGTTACACTATGAATTGATTTGCGGGCAACAAGATTAATGACATTTTAAGTAAAATGAGATTTATGATGTTTTTATGGTAAGTGAAATTTATGGAAACTTAAAATGAAGTGGTTTTCAAACCATTGGATCTAGGTATCCATGGTGATTACCCATATGCTATGTGAATGTGTTACTATAGTGTAAACCACCCAGGTTGTTAAGAGATTGTCGGGGCCAAAAAGGGTTGAATCTTGAGTCTATGATATGGATGATGTTACAGATATAGGTCTTTGGGATCCATTGTAGCACAAATGAAAACTTTGGGTCGTGCGCATTTGGTTGTAGCTCTGTGTACACGTATGACTAGTTATTGCTCTACTGTACGTATCAAGATTACTCTACGCCAGTATGCCTAGAATATGGGTATAGGTTTAGTGATGGATTTATTCAATTGTCACACCTCGCCCTAGATTACCCTTCTGAACCTAAAACGAGAGGTTCAACAGTAGATTCCATTGCACATTTGACGTCTACTATCGTCATATCTCGTTCTAAATTTAGAAGGATAATCTAGAGTGGAGTGTGACATTTTCCCTCTCCTACGTATTTCTAATAATTTCACCCACAAAAAATAAGGAGTTTGATATAATAATAATAACAAATTTTTTTATATAGCAAAACTTACTTATTTGTAATTGATATCATATTGAGAATTTTGATTCAAATTATAATCACAAATCCATCAAATTTAAATCAAAAGTTCGGATAAATTTTGAATTTAAGCATAATCAAATTTATTATCCCAAATCAACTTTCAATATGTTAGAATTTTATTCCAAATCAAAATTAAAATTTGGATATAACCAAATATTTATTATCACACACATGGACTTATTTAGATTGACAAAAAGAAAAAATATTTTCAAAAAAAATATTTTTATTTAAACTCTTTTAATAAAGATTGTTTAAAATAAATTTTGAAAGCATTACAAGAACTATTTTGAGTAATGGTTAAACATTTTCATTTTTTTAAAACCACCTACCCTTAAAATTAAAAATTTGAAAAAAAATTAGACATATTATTAGACACTAATTTATTCTTCAAACTTAACAATTCCATACCTCAAATGGCCTAATAGTGAGTTTGTGACAAACGATGGTCCCAATACTATTTGCCGTAATTGTCGGTTGGTTGACCAAAAGCCTTGGAGCCATTGTCTCCACTTTGACCAGCAGCCTCCTTTTCCTTTTGAATCCAAAACAATGAAGAAAATAGGAAGGGGAAAAGAATGTTTTGTGAAATTGAAAAAAGTACTATCAAACCAAACCCACTTGGAAAATATCAAACGCCCTCTAAATGTTTATACAAAATGTTAAATGTGGTTAGATTTCAATTTTCCAATTTAAATTTTTTAAAAAAATACAGTTATTTTACCCTCAATAATTTTAGACATTGTTTTCTCTCATGGGCGATTCTATAAATCGACCTTTATGGTTTTTGTTGATCTTAGAACGTAAATTGATATTTTTAAATCTTATGGTCCAACCTATAGATCAATGACAAGATAAAACTCTTGAAATGATATATTGAGTAATCCATTTGTAGCTAAATACTTAACGCATTTTTTTACTTACAACAATTAGTTTAATTAAGTTACTTAATTAATAATTATAATTTCAATGAAAAGATTAGAGTTAGTTTCAAATCTACTCCTCACAGGGAAAATTGAAAAAGAAAAGAATAATAATAAAAACTTTAAAAATCATGAAAAAGGGAAACCAAAAAGAAAAAGGTTGGGGTTTGGTGGGTTGGGTATCTAAGCACAAATTACCAATCAAGAGTGGGAATTTCATTGGATTTCGTCTTTGACCGATGCCGTGGTTCAAAGACAGAATCCCACAAACACCAACCGAATAAAATTTAAAAATTTTGATTTTTGTCTTGCAATTCCAACCCTCCCTTGGCATTGTCTTCCTCTCCGCGCGCCACTGTTTCTCTTTTTCTTCCCCTTCCCCTTGTCTTCTTCTTTCTTCTGCCAGACACTTTGTCAAACACTTTACGGGTATCGTGTTTTAATTCTTCTGATTCTGAACTTCTGAAGAAGAAGAAGAAGAAGAAGGTGGGGTTGTTCTTCTGTAGATCTTTTTCCCCCCCCCCCCCCCCCCCCCATTTCATGAGATTATAGTGTTGGTGGGTGGGTCATGGATGGAGCGGAAATGGAGCTTGAGCGAAGGAGCAAGTTTCTGAATGGGCTTATTTTGAAGAAGAAGGCAGGGGAGCAGCAAGAGCAGCGCGATCGTCTCAATGTCCGGGTTAGAGCCTCCGATATGCCGTTTCCTCTGCAGAATCGTGCTTTTAGTTGCGCTCGTGAACTGCTCGATTCGATGCCTGGGAAGCTCGATAGCAAACGCCTTGCTCTTGCCCTTAAGAAGGTTAGAAGCAAAAAACAAAATCTAACTCTGAACTAACTTTTGGTTCTGAAATGCATTTTCGTGGTTGCGATTATCTGTGAAGTGCAGCTTCATTAACCAGTTTTTGTTTTGTATTTTGAGTTAATGAAAGGCTTTTTGGTATGGTTATTGGCTGGTCTGGATGTGTTTGATGAAATGCCTCTTTGGTATTAACATGATTTATTTTCCGGATTTTAAGTCTGGGATTTTTGGGTTTTCACAACATTCGGTTTCTGAATCATGAAAGTACTCTGCAGTTGAAGCGGTCTCTGAATTAATTAACTAGCTCTGTAAACTGTTCATGTTTTTCCTGATTTGAGCACTTCTAAACTTTGGGATTAGCTTTTCAATTATAATCGTAGTTAGCAAACTAAATGTTCTTTATTGCTCTCGGGTCCTCCCTAGACTTGTACTTCGGTAGAGAGGGGATGCCATGAAAAAAGTTGTGGACATGACAATTCTAGTGGGAACTTGCTGCCCACCATTAACTCCATCATATCTGATAGCCATCCACTACTGACACTTGCCAGTTGCCTTCTCATTTTTCTCTGGTTCTCCGGAAAACTTGTCGGAACAAGGGGGTTGGAGTCATTGTCAAATGCTTTATGTTATGGTTAAACACTAGATTTAAGAGGAGGTTACTTTATTCTTAGCTGAAATTTCCCCTGAATTTGCCCTTTTCTACTTCATATGTAGTTTCTCTTTGTGCCATGTGTTTATGTAGTCCTTCAAAGTATTAGCTTTATCTATAATGGATGGTCCCTCTTCTCTACCCTCTCTTCCTAGCTAAGAAATAAAAGCTGTTTGAAAATCTGTTTTAAAAATTGTATTTTGGTTAAAATATTGTGATTGATTGATTGTAAAAGTCAATATCGTTGGGTATATAAAAACCACTAATCAAAATTTCAGAAATTTAAAACGAGCAATGACCCTTTTTTTTTCCCTCTTTTTTTTTTTTTTTTTATAAGTACGCTATTTGTGAACATATCTAAAAAAAGTTTCTTTTTTCTTTTTGAACCTCGTTTGTTTAGTTGTAATGATAGGCAAAGATTATGTTTTAAATCTTTTTTTTGTGAAATATCCAAAGCTCTCACACCATTCTTGTGGAAAACATGCATATGAAAACATAATCATTAATCATTATAGTGGTTTTGCCAGACATTATATTCATTACAACAAAATAATTAAGTCTAAAACCATGAAGCTGCATATTCTTGTGCTTGAGACAAAATGCACTAATTCTTGAAGTTGAAACCTTTTTTGCTCTGAGCTAAGCATTTTCCTCCAGATTAGAGCATATTTGAAAGGTTTATTGTTGTTTCTTGTCTTAAATAAAAAGTGTAACAAACCAACCTTGGCATAGTACAAAAAAGAAACTTAAGAATGACTTTAAAAATCAAATGGTTGCTTGTAGTATGGTAGGAGCCAAAACACAATCACAAAATATAAAAGGTAAAGTTTTTACCAGATAAACGACCAAGTAATTCGAGGAATCTGGACCCTTCCTTTCTTGAGATCGCTCTAGACTAAATCAAATGAATCAATGTCTAACTTCTCCCCTCCTCACCCCTTCAATTAATAAACAAAATACCCTAACAACTACTCTGACGAATTATTAATATACCCTTAATAACATTCCAATCATAGTAGAAACCATTCTCTAATCGGATGAAGTTAAGTTTGATGGTAATGAGTTTGTAATGGTTTTTTCAGGAATTTGATTCCTCCTATGGTCCGGCTTGGCACTGCATCGTGGGAACTAGCTTTGGGTCCTATGTAACACATTCTCTGGGTGGGTTCTTGTATTTTTCAATAGATAAAGTTTACATCCTTCTCTTCAAAACGGCAGTGGAGCCTCTATCTCGTGGAACATCGTTGAAAGATTGAGTTCTCTTTTCTAAACGAGGATCGAACAGGCATCAGATTTAAGTCATGAGCAAGAACAACCAGGTTCAGCCATACTATTCTTTTTGGTTGTATCATTGACTTTATCTTGTTTAAGTGATGTGAATTGTGCATTGGTTTTACTGGTTGATGATGGAATTTTTGTTGTGTGCAGTCCAACAGCAAGGATTTGTGTTGTTATAAGATTTTATTTTCATGCTTTGTTTTGGTTTGAGGGAGTAAATAAAAAAGTTGTACCGCAACATCTCGACTATTTTTTTTCTTTTTTCCTTCTTTTTTGGGCGTATAAATATTCGAATTCTCTAAGTAATCTATTAAAGAGTTTGACTAAATGTAAATAGCTTAAAGAATTTATCTAAACTACTCTAAATCAAAGTTAAGGGCACGTATGAGAGTGATTTTAAAAGGGTTAAAATCTTATTTTTTATTTTTAAAATTATTTTGATAGTGTTTTTAATCAGGCAGCCTCAATTTTAATGGGATGAAAATTGTGTTTAAAAGTGTATAATTAAAAATTGAATTGACTTTGTATTTCAAAGTGATTTTGAACACGAGAAAAGTGGTCTTAACAATTTCAAAATCATTCCTAAACATGTATTAAGATTATGGGCTAGAATTTTATGTGCCTATCACCATTTGATCCATATCTACCATATGTGTAACTATCGAAAAAATATTTTTCAAAAAATTGAAAATATTGCACTTTTAGTCTTTGAGATTTGAATTTAGTTGAACTTTGATTTATGAACTTTTAAACTCAGACATTCAAAGTGTCCGAGTCTTAGAAGAATGGTTTATTGGTCCTTATTTCCGATTTTTTTTTTTTTTTAATTCAAAAGACTTTCACATAACATATTAAGGGTGTAGCTATGTTTGCACAAAAAGAGAGATTTTTTAGTCTAAACATATTTATAATATTACACCAAGAAGCTAAGAAGATTATTAAGTGAATATGACATGGGAAAAACTTTGAAATATGGCACAAGGAACAAAATAATAATGTAGAAATTGTGAATAGATATTTGTTTCAACTGTACGGGGAGTTTGTGATTGTCAAAGCTGTCAAATGTACTCATCAAGTTAAGCTCCTCCTACTGTAGATATTTAAGACAATTTCAACATTAACTCAATTGTTGTGCAATTCAACTTTAAGTCTTTTTTGGCCTTTGGTTCTTTGAACGTCCTTTTGGCCGATTTAAAAGTTTGTAATGTTTGAAAACCCATAAGATTGTGAAAACTTGTGTTTACCTATATTAAACTTATTTTTTACATTAAAATATTTATTAATTTTCCGTTTACAACTTGCTTTTATATTAGTTGATTTGAATTTCTAAACTTATTGGTTAGAGAAGTATCACGTGTCTTAACTAATTGAGTTATGTTTAGGTTGATTTTCTGTTATTTATTTCTTTTTACATGTGGTATTTTTTTTTAACTTTTATTTTGAGTTCTAGAGAATTTGTTGTAATTTGTACTTTGGTCCAAACCAAAGTGTATAGCTCGCTCAATCTTGATACTTGAAAATCTTTTAGGGGGTGTTTGATAAATGGATATGGGTTGGGTTGGGTTGGGTTGGGTGGGTATTTATTACCCATGTTTGTTAAGCTCATAAAGAAAAATGGTGAGTTTAGTAACTCACCTTTTTACCTCCTCAAAACTCACCCTAATAACCAGGTGAGTTTTATTCTCCCCTCTTCTCTCTTCCCTCATTTTAGGCTCATTCTCCACCGTGTGGATTCTCCCCTCTTCGCTCTTCTTTCGTCATTTTTCATTCTCTCTCCGCTGTTTGGTTTCTTCCCTCGTCTTCTCTCTTATTTCGCCGTCCCTCTTACGATTTCTTTAATTTCTTTTTCGGATTGATGTTTTTTTTTTCGATTTCCTTTTTTATTTTTGTTTTTTTTCGGATTGCTGTTTTTTTTTCAATTTCTTAGATTTCTTTTTCGAATTGCTGTTTTTTTTCAATTTCTTCGATTTCTTTTTCAAGTATTGGTTTTTTTTCGAATTTATGTCCTCTTTTTTCAGAGAGCGAGTGAGAGTTAGAGAGAGAGCGATAGAGCGAAAGGAAAAAAATGAGAAATGGAAAAAAGAAAAAAAATAAAAAAACCAAATAGAAAAAAAGCAAAAACAAAAAACAAACAGAAAAATACGAGAGAGAAAATAAATAAAAAAAAAACAAATAAAAAAAAAAGGAGTATATACAAAAATATAGCAAAAAGAAAAAAAACAAAAAAAAGTCATAGATAAAAATACCAAAAAAAAGCAAAAAATAAAAAAGAAAAACAAGAAAAAAAAACTGACCGAGCAAAAAAAAATAACAAGAATAAAAAAACAAAAAAAAAAAAGAAAAAAAAGAGAAAGAAAATAAAAAAATAAAAAACAAACAAAAAAAAAAAAAAAGAATAAAAAAAAGAAAAAAAAAAAAAAAACCAAATAGAAAAAAAGCAAAAACAAAAAACAAACAGAAAAATACGAGAGAGAAAATAAATAAAAAAAAAACAAATAAAAAAAAAAGGAGTATATACAAAAATATAGCAAAAAGAAAAAAAACAAAAAAAAGTCATAGATAAAAATACCAAAAAAAAGCAAAAAATAAAAAAGAAAAACAAGAAAAAAAAAACTGACCGAGCAAAAAAAAATAGCAAGAATAAAAAAACGAAAAAAAAAAAAGAATATATTTGTTTAAAAAAATTGCATCAGGTACCTTAACTCAGCACTCCAAACATAGAGTTTCTAATTCAACTTAGCACTCCATCTAACTCAACTTAGCACTCCAAACATAGAATTTGTAACTCAACTCAGCACAACAAATATCAACTCAACTCAACTCTGCACCCCAAACACAAATAATCTAACTCCTCCTATAATTATTACCAACTCACAACTCAACTTTGTGAGACAAACACCCCCTTTAATTTTTAGTATAAAAGATTTAGATTTAAATACTACTTTCATCCTCATGCTTTCAAGATATTGACAATGACATTTTAAGATTATAGAGATTGAAAATTAGTAGTATTTAAATTAAAATTTTATTTTCAAATATTAAAAAGAAAAAACGTGCAAGTTAAATTTAGTTAACTAATTCAAACAAAAATCCACTGTCGATAATTTTCTTGGAAAAGAATCCACCATCGATAATTGATTTTCTCTGGATTCTCAATTCTCAACTTGATTGCCGCAACTCATCGACGTTCTCAGATGACCAGACCAGAATCGTCCTCCTCCATCCGAAGCTAAGGAATTGGGTGTTTCCCTCACATCGGCGGTAGGGAAGGAAGACGGAAAACTTACTGACATGTCTGAGAATCAGGAACCACCAAATCCGGCGGCTACCGCTGGGAGTTCGTCTTCCGGCGTCCGAATGGAAGCAGGGCCACCGCACGAGGCGTTATTTCTTGTACTGAGTTATCTTCCTCTCTTTGAGCTTCTTTCCATGAGGGCAGTGTGCGTATCGCTGAGGGACGCAGTGGAACATGATGTGTTGCCGTGGCTTCACATCGTCGTCGATCGGCGTTTGAGCTCCCGGCTATCCGATTACACTCTGGGGAGAATCGCCAGGAAGGCCGGTGGTCGCCTTAGAACTTTGGCTTTGATCAATTGTTTCAAGATTTCAGATTCTGGACTTCACGAAGTTGTCGAGAAGAATCCTCTTCTCACCAAGGTATTCACATATCTTCGTATAAATGCTTGCGTTGTTGATTGGTTTATCTTATCAATAACTTTCTTCATTTTTAGTCACAATGTCAATTTGGCTTTTTTTTCTTTTTTAATTTTAATCTATACTCCATTAAAAAAAATAATAATAATAAATCTTTGTGGCAATGTTCGGAATTTAATAAAAGACTTGAAGGAAATGATTCAATTAAGTTAGTCTAGTAGTGAATAGAAGTAATGGGTTGTAGGATAAGGCCGAATGTCTAGTGAGCAATGTTTTTTAAAGTTAGGCACAATAAAGGCCTTAAATTTGCTAAAATTTTACTATTTACACCAATTTCCTTTCTTTTTATTTTTTTTTAGGCACACTATATATAAAAGTAATACATAAAGAAGAGAAAGCATAGTTAGAGTGGAAGACCCTTAAACACAAGAAATTTTGCATTTAGGCTTAGTAATTTCGATTTTTTTTAATTTAATAAATAAGGAAAAAACTCTCATTATTACTATATTTTAAAAATAAAGAAAAAGCCCTACGGCCCAAGGCTTTAAAGCCTTGGAGCTTCACAAAAGGCGTGCTCTTGATGCGCGCTTTATTTTGTGAGGCTCACCTTTTTTTAAGGCAAGGTGCCAGACCTGCGCTTGAGCCTAAGTGCCCCTAGGCACGCGCCTGAGAGGGCTTTTTAAAATACTGTTATTGAGTTTAGTCGAAATGCATGTAAACTGGCTAGACACTAAAAAAAATTATCCAACCATCTTATTTTAAAAATGATCCTGTCAAACGTGTTAAGAAATCGACAATTAAAGATAAACAAAAAACGTAAATGGTAGAGAATTGACAAATTTACGTGATTCACTAATAGCATATTAGTTACTTCCACGGGTAGAAGATGAGAGTAATTTATTATTATTGAGAAAATATTAGATTACAGAGTGAGACGCTAATAAAGCTAGAGAGTTTATATAGTGCATTATCTAAACTTTAGGGCCAAAATCGTAAATAACATAAGTACAAATACAACTTAAGTGTCGGGGGAGTTGCCCCTAAACCCTCGCTAGGGTGCGTTGCTCTGGACCCTGACTTGTTGACCGGCCAATAAAACTCTTGAATTTGGTCTTTCGAAGCACCAAATAACAAATTCAAATCATCTCAACAAAACAAGAATGTTTGCTTCAAAGAACAACCCTTTTATTTTGAAAACAGAACATGCTCGATTTTTTCCTTCTTGGTTCAGCTTTATGTACCTGGATGCACGAGTTTGACTCCTGCGGGAGTGGTTAGGGCAGTGGAGACTTTATCCCAATATTCTCACAATTTGAAGAGCCTAATGATTGGTGGCATTTACAACATAGAGAACCAACACCTTGAAGTCCTCAAATGCCACCTTTTCAAGAACCGATCGCAGCAGCAGCAGCAGCAGCAGGAGCGGCAACACCACCACCTCTACCATGAGCACATTGATCGGTCGAAGTTGTTGTGTAATGAATTCCAGCCAGTGATTGATGTACAAATCTGCCCAAAATGCTATGACATAAGGAATGTTTATGATTGCTCAAGGGAGAGATGCAAGATAAAGCAAGAGGAGCAAACACTGGGCGATTGTCGGGGTTGCATTTGTTGCGTTCCAAGGTGTGAAGAATGCGGTGGATGTGTCGATGATGATGAAATAGAAGAGGCTGTATGTGCAGGTATCTTGTGTTCAAGTTGCTGGCTTCAACTTCCTAAATGCAACCATTGTAATAGGTCATATTGCACGCGACACCGTCATAATGTAAGTAGTTCTACTACTGGATTTGTTTGTGAAATTTGTCTTGAAACCTAATATGGGTGAGTTGCCATCTGAACTTAGATTGAAAACAGAAGCCCTTGTTTGCATTTTTGTATCTTGCAAAAGAACGTTGCAAGGCAGGGCTGCAACAAGATATACTTTGTTTGAACAGGGGAAATGTAAATCTTGCTGAAAGAAAGGAAAATTGTAAGCATATTCAAGTTTATAAGTTTGGCCTCTCAAATTATTCTGCAACAACAGTCTGATGGTGAATGAATTGATTGTTTCAAGCTGTGGGCAATCTTCTTTACAAACTTGACCAAGATGTTCTAGATCATCTACAGAATCATTATCTCAGATTAACCATGACTATGATATGATAGATTCCATGCATTCTGGAACTTGGGCTACTACTTGGACTGTTTTTCTTTACATGCAGAAGTTTGTGTAAAAACTAAAAGGCCACTATGGCACGTTTGGTTTGTGCCACGGATATATAAAAATTGTAAAAGTGTTGTTTGAGAGTTTGAGTTTAAGAAGGTTGTATTTACTATCATAAGCTTATGTAATTTGTGGTTGTTTAATCTGTATTAAGTTTAATTTGTACTATTTAGAGTAAATGGTTAGAGCAACTCTTGAATCTTGAATAAAAGTGGACCACCTAAAGAATTTTCTATTTTTGTAAAAGTCGTGATGTCTTTTTCGTTATTTCCATCCTTATGTTCCTCCTTCGTCTCTCTTTTTAGTAGTAAGCAAAGACAGAGAATTCACGAGTAAGAAAGCGAATGGAGAAGAAAGGACGGTGGAACTCAATGTGAAGCTTAAAACAAGGAAAAGAATGAGTGAATAACAAGTTACTAGAGACAAAGAAGAAAAAAGAGGTAACTTAGTTTTAAAGGAAGAAGACAACCATAAAAATCTAGTATCAAAGTTTTCAATAATGGTGAACCAAAAAGGCACCATTTAAGAAGTATGTTGAGAATCCTACATTGACAAAATGAGAGACTTCGCACTCTTCAACACATTATTGAGGAAACTCATTTTTGTATTTGTCAAACTTTCGTGCTCATTTTCCCTCTCGGTTTCTTTTTATCAGTATAAGCTTCACCCCCTTCCCTTTCTCTCATGAAATCCCCAACTTATGATGTAAATTTCCATTTCTTATTTGTGTTTCCCTGTAAACTTCCAAAGGAGAGAAAAAATTATTAGGCTAAAAGTTGGAACACTATTAAACATCTCAAATATAAGGTATTTGTGCACAATTTTATAATAATTATTGTGAGAGAGTTATTTTCTATTACGGGTATTGTTTCTAAAAAATCTTAACTTTGTAAGTACAAGTATTTGCGTGACAACTTTATTCTAAAATCTCGTCAGGTTGTTCTTAGAATGTCTTAAATTTTTGTTAGTAGAAAGTATTGTGTGACAATTTTATGTTGCAGTTCATAGTATTTTTTAGACTCAATATGAGGAAGATTTTTTTTTTTTTTTTTTTGTCAATCTTTTTTTCCAGAACAATGTATTTATGTGACTTGGGTGACTTCATTTATTTTGAAAATATTCTTGATTATTAATGTTTAATTTTGCTGGAAGTCCAAACTTTTGTTTAGTTTCCATCAAATAATGCTTAATTATGGTTTTTTTAAATTTTGGAGGATATAGGTTGTTTTGATTCCGATCTTCGAGGATTTATTATGTTATAGATTTAAATCGGTTGATTTAGTTTTGATTTTTAATCTTTTGATATATACTATATTATTTTCAAAACCGCTTATAATTTGAATGGCTTTCTACATATATATAATCTAATGTCTAAAACTTTTGGTTTTTTATGAATAGTTTTATGAGATGAAATATTATATATATATCATTCAAATATTCATATTATCCTCCATTAATTAAAAAATTTTTCAATAATAATAACAAAATAGAAATAAGAAAAGATAACTATGGAAAAGAAAATATACCATATTCACGTGCATTAAATAATTTTTTTTCAAAGCCGTTTTATTTTCAAAATCAAGTCTTCAGAAAAATATACCATATTCAGGTTCACTAAAATGTTTTTTCTTCCAAAACTCAGACATGAAAGTCACGTGGCCACCGTGCATAGTATATATAGGGTTTATTTGTATATTTTGTTTTCAATTTCAAATAATTTGAGGATGTCATCTATCTTAATAGGAATAAGACTAAAATTAAAATTTGCAGTATACATTATATAACAATCTTAAATTTGTACTCGTTCTAAATACATTTGGACTTAACCTCGTATATTTTTTAAATAATATTGTATATACTTGAAATAAACATTGTGTACATATATAAGAAACGAAACATGGATAATATTCGTAACCATAATTTTCAATTAATTACAATCCATCGAAATTAGAAATTTTAAATTTTAAGTCAAAATTTGAAAATTTGTGATAAATTTATAACTAACTAAAAAAATGCCCTTAAAAAACAAAAACTCTTAGAATCAATATCCGAAATCCATCTAAAAAATGGACAAATTTGTAATGATTGGAAAAAAAATCTTTTATAAAAAAAACTAATTTTTAAAAATATTTTAATAACAAAATGATACGAAAATTAAATATGAGAGAAAATGTACCTATCATATTCCTTAATTTTATGAATATATACTATATTAGTTAATAAATAAAATAAAATATCATTAAATGACAACTTGAATTTAATGATGATATATAGTGTAATTAATGTTTATTAAAAAAAATTCTAAATAATTAATACTAAATTTGGATTGAAGTTTTTTAGTATTTTAATTATAAAATAATACGGAAATTAAATATGAGATAATGTACCAAATTGTTAAAATTGTCCTAACATTAGGTAGAAATCTAATTTTGAAACATAATTAAAGTTTAGGACATTTGTAAAATATTAATTGTAAAGTAGGACAATTTTTAAAATTTTGCTTATTTTAAGGGCCGACTAGGTAAATAGCAAAACTAAGGTTTATTTCGTAAAAATAGCAAAAAGTTTTTTTAATTGTAAAAATGGCAAAACACAATTAAATAATCGAAAACAATAGAAATAAATGGACAAAAATGCCTCCAACGAAATCCCATACCATAACGTTAACGATCTCGAGGGTGGAGAGTTTTAAAACCATTTTAACACCCTTTAAATGATTATCAAGCTACATATGAAAATGTCTAATCAACCTTACAAGTAATAAATATCACACCAAACAAGGTTTTCCTTTAAAGAAATTAATTTTGAAAACAAAAGGCAAATCAAAATAATTGGAAACTGAAAGAAAAAGAAAAAGAGAGAAAAAAAGAAACCTAAACCTCCCCTTGGTTGATAAACGAAACCTAAAGGTGTCAGAGAGAGTAAACGTGAAAATCAAATCCCCCGATTGTCGGAGTTAAACTTCAACGAGCAACCACAGTCCTTCAAGATAGGTAAAACACTCTCAATCCTTCCTGAATCTTTCTTTCTAATCTTCTCTTATACAACTCGTCTCTCATCTCATATTTTCTTCTACGACTCGTTTCCCATTCAAGAAACTTATGAACTGATAAGTTTGCAAATGGATGGAGGAAGCATAAAAGGAACACAGAAGGAAAAACCCTTCCTAATGCCCTCCTTCCCTAATCTTACATTCCAAATCTGTTCGGTCCATTCTAACTGTTTGCCCTTCTAGATTTAAACCAAATGCTGAATTGAAATTTTAGGATATAATATATAGATATCAAAATATTATATTTGAATATAAGTAAAAGATTTACTAAATCATTGCTTTTGAAAAAAAAAACCATTTTTAAAAATATACAATGTGTTTTTAAACAATATTTTAATCAAGAGAAAACTATTTGACTTTTAACATCAACTATTTAAATGCACTCATAATCTTTGAAATTAATAATTTTAGAAATACACTCAAAATGTTGGGGAAAATAATTTGTTCTTACTAACTCATTCTTGAAATACATTGTATTTCTAGAAATCATAGCACTAGAAGACCACTACACATAAATCATTCTTATCCTTGGTCTTCAACAATCCTAATCAAATTTGAATTATTGGAACCATCCTGGTACATTGTCAACCTAGATATAATTAGACTGTCGAAGGGAAAAAACATACCTTGGATATATTCAACAAATTGTTGAAAAGGTGAATCTGACGTAATATAGGCCTCAACGACTAAAAAATTATGATAATGTGAATTTTCATTGTATCTACCATCAAATAAAAGTCTAATTCGTCGTAAAGTTCTAGCACAAATAATACATTAGGGAGAAAACCAAAAGAGAATACTTTTTTTATATGACCAAAATTGAATACTTAGTCATAAATAACAACCACTTTTGTTGAGATTGTGAATATATCTCAAAAACATTTTAAAAAAAATATACTAATATAATAATATCCAATGATATAAAATGAAATCCGAAAAAAAATATACCATCAATTTGATCAAAATATGTATAAAATAATGAAAAAGATTAAGATACAATTAAAATACGAAATCTCGTTGACAAAAAATTTAAAATAATTGTTGATTAGTAAGATAAAATGAAATTTGATAATAAAAATAAACTCAAATTAAAAATACAGCGAGAAAAATAATAAAGAAATTAGTTTATTTTGAATTAATTAGTAAAATAGTTATCAAAACCTATTTTGAATATAAAAAATAGATTCAAATTAAAAAAGAGGGCGAAAAACATGGGATAGCTCTCATTTTCAATTTTGAAATCGAATCTGTTAGATATAATATGACTAATACGACTATCAATCAAGTTTCTCAATTACATTGTATTTATATCTCGGTCCTTAATCAAGCTCTCCACTTACATTGTATTAATGTTTTGGCCACACAAACCAACTAAGGGCAGAATAGGTATTATGAAAAAGTCACCCATGTGCCTTGCACACGTTTTGCTATTAAATCTTATTATTCCCGGTTTTTACTATATATCCAAAATAAAACTCATCTTTTTGCTATCTTATCCAATTTCCCTTATTTTAACCATTCATTCAATGTCATGTTGCCCCTTGGAATTATACTTGATTCACAAGTTTGTTGGGTGAGACCGTATGACCCGTAGAAAGGGATATTATTGGCAGTAATTATAGTTTCATAGCAAAATACGGAATTGTTTTGAACCATAGCAAAATGCCTCCCTTGCACGTGAGACTTTTTTTTGTTAATCCTAAAATGCCCTCAATGATATTTCTTATATTACACTGTAATTAAATTGTCTTTCTATATGATCATCTCATTTTATTTTAGATTTTCACCTAAAATCTTGGGAAGCGTGTAGTAAACCCGTCGTTCATGACCGAATCCTAGTTGCATTGGCATTGCCCAGCCAGTTGTTCGCCTCATCCACGTCGGTTCGAACTGCATTGCCTCATCCACGTCAGTTCGAACTGCATTTTGTCACCAGTTGTCTTGTTTGCCAACCTCGATTGCCCTCTTGTCATTCCTTGTACTCCACTATAGGTAGGTAATGTTGCCCCCTCTTCTTTCTCTCTCATAATTGTCCCTCTCTCCCCTATCATCTCTCTCATTTAGTTAGTAACTCTCGTTTATCCTAGTAGAAATTGTAATATCCTAATAAAATGGTGAATATTCAAATTCTAGTCATTGGTGGGACATACCATGATGGAGACTTGACGAGGTGAAATAGAGATTGTAAATTCGAAACCGAAAGATGAAGAAGAAGAAAAATAATTAAAGAATAATTATTGTTTTATTCTCAACAATTTCAGTCCATTAATTATAAACTATCAAGTAAGTAGTCATTATTTGCTTATTTCTTTTGTTGTTTACCAATTTTTCTTTCACAACATATTAAAATTACAATGTAATTAACTAATAAACATCACCCAATTTTCAATTAATCATATCAATTATAATATTTCAAAAATTTTAAAGATATGCTTCAACGTGATTTCTTCAACAACATATTAAAATTACAATGTAATTCTTTTAAAATCTTATGGATTGACCAAGTTTCTTTTTCCGCTTGTTTCTCTCTCATAACCATCCCATTCTCTAACTTTTGTATCATATTTCACCTTTTTGCCAACTTTTATCGTGTTTCATAGCTCAATCTCAGGCATGGCAGAGGAAAAACAAGATCCTAAGGTTTACACTGTAATTAATTATTTTTTTTTCCACCAATCAATCTTAATTTGCAAGGGAGTTTCTTAGTTTTGGAGTTCCAATGGGGCTTTTGTGCATTAATCTTGAACAGTAGGTCACCCATTTATTTTAAATCTTTAATCACATTTTAGTTTTTAGGAGGTTGGATGGTATATTAGTTTTTAGAAGGTTGAGTCAAATCTTATTTTCTTTAAATACAATATATTTTAAATACCAATAAAATCTTGGTTGTTATGATTTTAAGAAATAAGTATTTTTGGAATAAATTAATTATAGATACTATTTTGGGTATTTTTGTAATCTAACAATTAGTAGTTAATTAAATTCAAATTTGTGGACGGGGTCCACGATTTTGATCTATGCCACCAAAATTGTGGACGGGGTTCATGATTTTGGTTACCCGCGTTTGAAAGGGAGTAAACAACAAATAGAAGGAAGGGATCATATCAATTAAATAAATCTCGTTATCGCTCTCTCACTCTTGCTCTCGCTTCCTTTCCTCACTCATAATCACTCTTATCTCTCACTCTTGCTCTCTCTTTCTCTCTCACTCACCGGAGTTGGTGAAGTCAAAATTTGGACTCTTCGTATTGGAGAAGAAGATGTAGGAGAAGAAGAAAAGAAAAAAAAAAGAGAGGAGTTGAAGAAGGAAAAAGAGGAGCAGAAGAAAGGGAGTCACGAAGAAGAAGAGAAAAAAAGAAAAAAAAATCGTGGACAAGATAAATGATTTTAGTTTACGTGGACTGCCAAGTTAACGCTGATTTACCAACCATACTTTTGTCCGTAGTTTCAAATTCAACTATATTTCAAATTACTTTTATTAAAAAAATTGGTTATTACCTGTTTCTGTCATTTTTCTAAAAAACTAGTTGAAATTAACCCTGTTAACCGCAGTAGAAACTTCTGCTCGGCCCATTACTCTCTCATGGATACGGTCCTTTTGAAATCCGAACCCGATTACCCGCAAACAATTCAGAAAGTTGGAACGAAATGTAAAGACGACGACGACTCATAGGACAGACTCCACTGCCAATCCGAGTTCTATAGTTCGTTGATTCTGGTTTAAGTTCCTTTGATTTTTCCTCAAACACCAAGGGCTTGAGCAGTTGGAATTGGGAATGAGAAGATGGATCAATCACAGCGTTCCTCATCACTAACGGCAGTCTCGACTTCCCGCGCTTACCAGTTCCACCCAGCTCGAGCTGCTATTGTCAATCTCTTCGACCTCTACTTAGGAGTAATAACATAATTGTCCTCGTTCACACTTTTTTTCCCACTTTTTCTCTCTGGTTTTAAGCTTAATTACACTGTGTTTACTTGTTTGCAATTTTTTTTTTTTTTATTTTTTTTGGGCAGAGGAGTAATCGTCAAAAGCCTGAAGATTCAGCTCGAGAACCTCCGTGAGTGTTGTTCTTTATTTTCTCGTTCATTTCTTTGTTGGTTTTTTGGTTTATGTTTGTTCAAAACGCGTGCATATGTTATTATTGGTGTTTTTTCTGGGTTTGTTTGCAATCTTTCTTATTATATGATTCTGAAACTAGTTCCTTCTACCTGCATCTGGATAGTTTAAAAACTAGGTCAATCACATTGTTCTGCTTGAGCGGGTAAACATTTGTCTCACAAAATTCCAATTGATGCCATGTTCCAATTCCTCTTTTGATATGGTCCATGGTTTAATTCCCTCTTTGAAGAATTTTTAGTGTATTTCTTTGGTGTTTCTGCAATTATGAATCAGAATTTATACCATCATAACATATCATAGTGGCCATCCACTTAAGATTTAATATCATATGAGTTTTTTTGAAAATCAAATGTAGTGAAATTACATTACATGGTTGTCCTATGAGAATAGTCAGGTGCATACAAGTGCCCCAAACACTCACGGATATCCATTTTTTTCTTCTTTTTGTCATGTCATAACCTACCCTTTTTAAGAGTTTAGAAGCATATACTAGCTGTTTAGCCTACTTTCAACCATCATGGGTTGGCCTAGTGGTAAAAAAGGAGACATAGTCTCAATAAATGGCTAAGAGGTCATGGATTCAATCCACAGTGGCCACCTATCTAGGAATTAATATCCTACGAGTTTCCTTCACATCCAATGTTGTAGGGTTAGGTAGGTTGTCTTGTGAGATTAGTTGAGGTGCGCATAAGCTGGCCTAGACACTCACGGATACCAAAAGAAAAAAAAAATTAGCTTGTTTTCAAGACTAACTAATTTCCATTGTTGTTCCAATTTCCTTCAATAAGACTTTGAGATTCATTTACAAACTTACTTGAACCGGATTTGTGCTGTAGGTTGTACAACTATGTCCTTTTTTGAAGCCAATATATAACTGTTTCCTTGAGTTCTAAAATTATTTAGAGATTCTTTTTATTCTTTTTTACATATATGTCTCTTCCAAAGTAAATTATGGTACAATACAACAATGTCTATTTCTGTTCTTCTGTGGTTAAATCTGTACATAAAATATGGTTCAGTGTGTTATATGATGATGAAAAATGATTTTCCATACTCTATTCATTTTGCATGATTTAATCCCTAATCCATTGACTGGAAACTCAATAATGGCTTTACCTTTGGCTGTCACTGCTTTTTTTCCTTTTTGGAACATATTTCTCTTGGTTTCTTGAAAAATGTGTTATTGGTATTTAAGTGATCTTATGTGCATGCTGAGTTGCAGGTTTCTCATCTTCGATTTCCTCAACATGTTTTTATTTCTTTTCTTTTATTCTTAATTGATGTTGTGCCTTCCTGCATGGAGTTTCTTGAATTGAGTTGTGATAGGTGATTTTATTTTCATTTTCCCAATAGGTGGATTTCCAATCTAGTTTTCCAACGCTCGCCAAATTCTCTGAAAGTTAATTTCTCAATATTTCTGGCTATTATTGTTCTATTAATTTTTTTTGTTGAGAATGAGAGCCATATGCTTTTATATTTCTCTTGTAAGTCTTTCTTTACTCCTCTCCTGTTGTTGAGTTGATCTTTGATGCTTTGTAGAGGATTAAGATTCAAAGAAAGTCAAATTCTTTTCTTGGCAAGTTTTGCGCAAGCGTGTGAACATGATGCATAAGCTTGTGAGAAAGATGCCTTCGTTAATGAGCCTGTGGTGTTGTATTCTTTGTTGAAAGGTGGAGGAAAACCTGATCACCTTCTCTGGGAGTGTCAGTTTCCTAGATCTGTATGGAATGACTTCTTCCAAGAGTTTGATTTTGTGCTTGCTCGCCAGAGGGATATTCGGTTGATGATTGGGGAGTTCCTCCTCCATCCGCCTTTCAAAGAGAAATGCTATTGTATTTGGCTTGCAAGGGTGTGTGCATTATTGTGGGATCTTTGTGGGGAGTGAAACAATAGAGTATTTCGTGGTGTGGAGAGAGATTCAAGTGAGGTTTGGTCGTTGGTGAGGTGATATAATACTGGGTGCTGTTAAGTTGCAGATGTAGGTTTAGAGTACACAGTTATTGGGTAACTCTGGACATTTGACTGTTACATTCATAGATTCTTCTAAATAACCTAATTTTTGTGATAGTGAAATGGTGTTCTTTTCCCTTTTTTCTCCTGATAAGCAATAATTGAAGTAAATGCATAAAAATAAAATGGTAAATCAATTAGAAAAAAGAAATCAAATATTGTCTCGACAATTTTTCTGGCTCAATTCTTTATGTGGAACTTCTCTAATCTTAATTTCTGCTACACGTTTCAGGAACAAGGCCCAAAAGCGTGTACTAGCTATTAACAGAGAGCTTCCTCCTCGAAATGAGCAGTTCCTTTTAGATTTTGAGCAAATTCAGAATCAATTTGCAGTGAGTTGCAGAACCTAATTCAGAATTTCATATCGTGATGTGTTTGAACATTTTTATTTTCTTCTAGTTCACCCAACAATATTAAATGCTGTGTTTAACAAATGGGGCAACCTTTCGGCTTTCAGGACCATGATCAGTTGCGTGCTGTGACTGAGTCAGTGCTCATCTCCCTAGTTGTGCAGTGCAGTGGTCATGTACCAAGGGCAGAATTTCTTCTCTTTGCTTTACGTAGTTTATGCAGTATAGGTTACATCAATTGGGACACTTTTTTGCCATCCCTTCTTTCTTCAATCTCATCTGCAGAAGTTTCCGTGGGTCAGGCAAGTCAAGCTGCGCCTACTGTCTCAACAACAAATTTATCACAGTCTGGGGTGCTTCCATCCTCAAACCAGGTGCATAATAGCTCTACTTTTCAGTCTTCCAATCCTGCCTCTCCGTTACCGTCAGTTCATGGAATCAGTTCACCTGCTCAATCTAGTATTGATCCATCTTCTTGCACAGCATTATCACCAATCAAATCCTCTGATCTTTCTGGGACTGGATTACCGTCTGCAGTTAGGGTCAATTCATTTTTGAGAAATAATGCAATAAGCAGTCTACGTCAGCTTTGTTGCAAGATTATCTTAAGTGGTCTTAAATTTGATTTGAAACCAGTGACGCATGCTGATATTTTTACCCACATGCTCAATTGGATGGTTAATTGGGACCAGCGGCAACAAGGGATGGAGGAATCTGAGAATGTGAAATCCTGGAGGCCTGACAAGGCTCTCATTGAATGGCTACATAGCTGTTTGGATGTGGTCTGGCTTTTGGTTGAGGAGAATAAATGTCGAGTGCCCTTTTATGAATTACTACGCAGTGGTTTGCAATTCATAGATAATATTCCTGATGATGAAGCTTTATTTACGCTCATCTTGGAGATCCATAGGAGGCGAGATATGATGGCAATGCACATGCAGATGCTGGATCAACACCTTCACAGCCCTACATTTGGGACTCAGCGGATTTTTTCTCAAACAATGCAGAACATATCTGGTGAAGCAATAGCAAGCTTGCGCTATTCACCAATCACATATCCAAGCGTACTTGGTGAACCTCTTCATGGAGAGGTGAAGAACTTAATCTAGAGCTTAAAGACGGTTTCTATTCTATGTTAGAGTTGAGTAAAAAAGAGGAAACCAAAAATGCATCTTGTCTAGCTATTTGAGAGACGTAGAAACAAAAGAAAATGAAAGGAAAACATGCAATCATATCTCTCCAGGCCAACTGACAAAGTTTTACCCCTGTAGGTGAGGTTAGATTTAGAAACATTCTAGGTGTATGTTATAAGTTGCAAAGATATTGAAATTATTTATATGTAATAGAGTCTGCTACTCCTGCTTCATTATGGAAAAATGGAACCAATCGGGGCCTATTATGAAGTCTTTTTTATGAGTTGCCAAATATCTGCGTGGTAAAACATTCATCAATTGTGATTTCAGATCTTTTATGATCCGTGTAATGTAATTTCTAATTGTCCCTGTATCATTGTGTACCTTCATATATTGCCATATCAGCACCTTTCTACTTCTATCAATTTGGTTGAGTTTTTATTTTGCTTGTTATGTGATTTCAATTATAGAAATCTAACTTGAATTCTATACCAAGTTTTTCTCCTCTCAAATATACTTTATGCCTGGTAACTACTTGTTGCAGTTTTCATACAGTAACTGATACAATGCCCTTTTCTAATTTATTCATTTGATTGACATTCTGTAAATGCTGTTAAATTGGTCTTGTTTATCTGGTTTAGGATATTGCATCCGCCATTCAGAGAGGAACTCGAGATTGGGAAAGAGCTATGCGTTGTATAAGGCATGCTCTTCGCACAACTCCGTCACCAGACTGGTGGAAGCGTGTGCTTCTTGTGGCTCCTGGCTATAGGTCTCCTGCACAAGGACTCAGTCCTGGTGCTGTTTTTACATCTGAGATGATATGCGAGGCGACAATTGATAGAATATTCGAGCTATTGAAGTTGACGAATTCAGGCAACTACCACTTTCTTTGTTATTCTTCTTTTTATCCTGCCACTTAGTCATGATATTCTTCATGAAAGTTGGTTTCTCGTAAAGAAAAGTGTTAGATGATATAATATTAAATTTACCTTCACTCATAAGCGTAAACTTTTAGGTTAATCGGTGATTTGACATGGTATCAAAGTAGGTGGTCCAATAGGTCATTTGTTTAAACCCTTGTAATGTTATTTCCTCCCCAATTAATATTGATCTCCACTTATTAAGTTGTTTACATATTTCAAGCCTTTAAGTGAGGTGGAGTGTGTTAGATAATATAATATTAAATTTACCTTCACCTGTAAGCTTAAGCTTTTAGGTCAATTAATGATTTAACAAAAAAAAAAAAAAAAATAAAGGAGTTAAAATGCTTTTTATTCTTTTCCTGAGAAATAGGTAGGTAATATTATCGTTCTGGTTCTGTCTACATATGTCTCTGTTGATGTGTGCGTTACCCATTTCAATAGTTCTGTATGAGCCAATAACTAACAATGGTAGGAAAAATGCTTTATGAAATATGTCATAATACCAAGGGATCTGACAGTGAGCACTAGTTTAAGTTACTAAACATTAGCATCATTGAAGCTCCAGAAACTTGGAATATGGTGCAACCTCAACTGTCTTTTTTAAATGAATATTTTTTTGAAAGAGTACAACTAAAATGAAAAATCTATGTATTCCCTATAGTAGTTTCCTAACAATCACTCCAATTTGAATTAATTATTGGACTAACAGTTGCAGGAGGAAACATAGAAGAGCCACGGTTCTTGGTCAAGTCCAAAGATCTTCCCTATCCATGCACTTCCATTGTAACATCCCCATTTTTTTCCACTAACCGTAGCCCCCAACCAAATGCTTTCTCATCCTTGATCCACAAGGGTTCTTTTTTTTTTTTTTGTCCTGGAGTCTATAACCTCTCAACTAATCATTTATGTCACATTGAACTAAGTCAGCAAGTAATCAAGATTGTTGGAACAAAGAAAACATGAAGTTCCGTAATTTCCTTATATATGGGTGCTGGAAGAATAGATGTGCTTAGTTTTCCTCTGTCGGACAAAGCAGACAGCTGGAGCCTGGGACTTAGTGAGCCATTTTGGACATTCCTCTTGTAACCTATCTTTTGAATCAGCATTCCCTTGGAAAAGGGTCCAGTATAGAAATTTAACCTTGTTTGGAAAGGAAGTGGCTCAACTTCACGTCCTTATTTCCTTCCTGAGGGAGTCCATCTTTGTCTCTTGAACCAAAGGCTGTCTTTCTAGTAAGTAGGAATATGAAAGTGGGGGCAAGCTAGATAATACAGTTGAAATGGTGTTAGTTGGCGTACAAGTAGAAATTTGTTCACTTGCCCAATTTCCTTTAGATTCTTTCTCAGGTAGGATTCCTCAAACCCTTTTAGGATCACTCTCGAGGAATATGCTGCAACTGATCTTTAATTTTATAATTTCCACATTAATTGATTTTTAAACTAATATTTGTCTGCATCATGAATCTATTTATCCGTGATCTATATTTCTATTTGTAGCTAGAGATATATAAGTGACTCTTTCTATAGTTTAATAGTGGATATATTATCCTTTAATATATGTCATATTGTAAGTATACATTTTCAATAAAATGACTCAAAGTAGCATTATTATGGTTGTTTTGTAGTTAGCAACACTAGAGAACTTTGAGTTTTTATTGGCTTGTTGATAACCAACTTATTGTAACTTTTGTTTGCAGAGATACATTGCTGGCAAGAGTGGCTTGTTTTCTCAGATATATTCTTTTTTCTCATGAAAAGTGGATGTATTGACTTTGCGGACTTTGTGGCTAAGCTATACTCTCGTGTAACAGAGGGCGGTCACCATGTTTTAAGGACAAATCATGTCACTTGGCTGTTTGCACAAATCATTCGGGTTGAACTTGTGATGAGTGCTTTGAATTCAGATGCAAGGAAGGTTGATTTGACGAATTCATTGCCCTTGATAGTACCCCTGTACTCTTGCATTTTCTCCTAATTGCTTCTATCTAAGATTTACTAACTGAAGAGCGGACGTAACTGACACTCCTAAATATTTTGAGAAGTTTTACGGAGTATAACTAGATGTTGCAGCACTTGGCTTTATAAAATTATTCTAGTATTTGTCAATCCACAAGCATATTGTTAATCTGCATTAGCCATGTTGGGGAATTGAAGTCTGATTCCCTCAAAATTGGAAAAGTTAATTTTCATGTTAAATGTGTTGCATGAAAACATAAATTATGCATGAAAATTTGATTAATCCATATGTAATACGGTTGTTGGACTTTTTTCCTTGATGCACTAATGTTTCAAATATGTTTCCAGGTGGAGACGACAAGAAAAATAATATCATTTCATAGAGAAGATAAAAGTGCTGATCCAAATAATCCTCAAAGCATCTTGCTTGATTTTATTAGCAGTTGTCAGAACTTGCGTATTTGGTCACTAAACACAGCAACAAGAGAATATTTGAATAGTGAGCAGCTACAGAAAGGAAAACAAATTGATGAATGGTGGAGGCAAGCAAGTAAAGGTACGGGTTGCGTAATACATGTAAAGTTGTTGAGTCATGCTACACAATCGTAGGTCTTTTTTGTTTTATTTTGTTGAGTTCACACATCATGGCACTAATTTACTCTTTAAGAAGAGAAATTAGAATAACTCTTATTTATTTGCCATCTATTTAGAGAGTTCAACTGATGCGCCCCATACACATTTTTGTCATCCCTTACTAACTTATGGGATGGGCTTACTTAGAAACAATTCTGCCTCTGTTGAATTTTATCACTGCTATGAGATCTACCCAGAAACAAAGTCTGCATACACTTCATTTCTTAGGATATTTTGACCTTTCAAATTAACTTGCTCAAATCAAGTGGGCTAGAAATCTTGGTAACTGAAATCTCTGAAGTATAAAATAAATCCGAGTAAGAATTAGATGCAGTTGGGAACTGAAACCTTAGTTTTCTGCAGGGGAAGGGAACCTTATCAGCCCACAAATATGAGTGGAAATCACTCTTGGTTTTCCTCATCCTTGAGTTTTATCTTGACGTTAAAGATCCAACTTCCGTTTATATTTGCAGCATTGATTGAAAAAATAACAAATTCTGAATTAGACTTAACTGAACAGCCCAGTTATGGCTTACAGTCCCAGAATCTCACTTTGACGCAGTTGCCCTCTTTGGATTGAGATGTCTCCTGCAAAGGCTTCAACATGGGAATTTAGGATGTTTCATCCCCACAGGATTTCAAATTGCGAACCCTACAGACCATCTTTTTCTTCTTTAGGAACTCGTGGAGTCAAACCCAAAAATGCTTGAAATTGTTTGTCAGCGGGACTTTTTGCTCCAAACATGGAAGCTTAAGTAGTTGATTGGGTCAACAGATCTTTCATGCCTCCTACTAAAACTCGCAAACTTCTGTTGTGCGGACCTGGTTCAGTGAAAGGGTACTTGAATATTCCAGAGGCAACAATGTCCACAATAGATGAAGAAAATTGGCTACATATTGGAGACTTCGTCTACTTCGGCGGAGAAGGATACTTGTATGTTGTTGATTGTTTGAAGGAGGTTATAACGTATAAAGGCTTTTAGATTGCTCCTACTGAGAGCTTGTCAACAAGAAAGCGCCCACATCAGTTTAACTCTTCGGGATACTTCTCCATTGTTTGGTTCCTTAGAACAATTAAGTGTGAAAGAGTTAAATGAGCGTTTTTCTGCAACCTACTCAAAATATTACTCTAGAAGGAAATCAATAGAGCAGCTAACCCTTGAACATTTTAGTTCCTCTCTTTTCAATGATGACAACATTGAAGAATCGTAAGCTTCCTCTCTCCTCTATCCTATCTCCTCTCCCCCCTTCCCCCTCTCTCCTCCGATTAGTAACTCCAGTCAGCCCCTATTCTACCCTTTCTCTCTCCCGGTTAAACACATTTTTTTAAGAAAGGAAGTAAAAAGCTGTAATGCGGATGGGTACTACTTTTGTATTTGGCACGAATCCGGCTCATTCTATGTGGAAGACTTGGAAGTCAACAAGCTACTCCTCCTCCCGAATTCACAGCTCAGGTGGTTCGTCGAAAATATTTTTGATTTGATGAAGGGATCCCTTGCACGATTCTTTGAGAGAAGCAGTCGAGATGGCTCAGGCGCCACAAAACTGTCCAAGTTCCTTAGCTCCTCAAGTTGGATTATGAGATGCGTTGTTTTGCCATCCTTTGGAGGAAGATACTTTATCCATATACCCTCAGGAGAAGCAATGCAAGGTTGGTACTCTTTTGTAGTAATGCTCTTAGAATTCCAAAAAAATTTCGAAGCCTCCTCAAAACCTTGTGTTTTGAGAAGGGAACTTTTATCTTCAGCTTCGCCAAACCAAGATGAAATTTTTGTGGACCTATTAAAGACATCGAGAGTTCAGCAAAGGCCTATCTTCCAGTCGAAAAAAACAGAGTTCTAATTTGGCAGCTTCCACAGGCTTGAAACAAGGCCATTCCCTAGTCCCTGATAAACAAAATAAGTCCCAACATTGGGTTTTAAAGAATTTTGATGTCAAACAAGAAGATTTTAGCAAGCTGTGGCTAGTTACCAGATTGTTCGAGTTTAATGATTGGTCGAAAATAGCGAAAACGTTAGAAATTTACTTTAATTCAGAGATCATTATCAATCCCTTGTTTGTGGAAAATGCCTTAATAAAGCTGGACCAAGGGTCACTGAGGAATTAATAGCAAATCCGGATAGATGGATGTCTTGTGGTTCGTATCACTTGAAATTTGAGAAGTAGAATAAATTAGTTCACAATTGGCCATTGTATTCAAAAGGTTATGGAGGATGGATTTCTATTAAGAATATCCCGTTAGATTACTGGTGTTGAGAAGCTTTTGAAGCTATCAGAGCATATTTTGGAAGGCTAGAAGATATCGCATCAGATACCTCGAACCTTCTTAACGTCTCTGAAGCCAAGATTCATGTTAAAGAAAATTTATGTGGTTTCATCCCATCCAACATAGAGATTTTAGATGAGAAACGTGAATTTATTTTTCTGAATTCAATTGATTTAGTCAGATTGAATCAAGTGTTAAAGGATGACGGTGTACAAGTTGAAGATCTAGATTCAAAATTGAATTTTCTATTGCCAGCCCGATTTTGTTCTAATTTTTCAAGAAATCTTTTCGCTTCCTGTGCAAAGGAAGGAATTTTCCCGCTGAAAAACTCCTCGGATATTGGTTGGCCAGCCTATTCTGAAATTAATTCTCTCAAGCTATTAGAAAATTCACTCGGACCCTCTATCTTCCCTATTGGAGTTGCTAATTGCAATTTATTGAGGAAAGAGAAAGAAGTTGGGAACTTAATTCGCTGCCAAGAAGAGTCCCTTGAATTCCCTCCAAAAGACATTAACCGCCAAGGAAGTTGAAGATCCACCTATTGCGCTTCCCAAGCGCCATAGCACCGCGCTTTCAACAGCTATTTCAGCGCCCTTTGGTTCCCCGGCCTTTAAACTCCTACCAGCAAGAATGATGTCGGCCCTCCATTAAAAGATAAATTTCTAATTGCCAAATCAGTCAATATCCCTCTAGAAAACCCAAGAGTCGGCAGCCCCATTCTTCCTCCAGCCCCCCTCTCTTCGGTCCTAAAAAATTAGGCCTGATTCTCCTCTTCCAGTTCAGATTCCTCTCCCATGAAGGCAAAAAAACGCTCCTATTTAGTCAAGCACTTTGTCAGGGAAAAGACTTCTTCTATTAACTAGTGGTCTCCGATTGTGAACCTGGATTTGCTCGAGAATTGTTGTGTTAAAGTTCAAGTTCCAAGGCTACTTCCAAAAAAGTCAGATTCGTCCCCCTCGGATCAATCCTCCTTTTCCTTTTCAAACTTTACAATTCCAGACTGTAAAGTAAATTTTGTTAGAGGTTTTCCGGAAAGACTTTCAAGCAAAATGCATCACAAACATCAAGTTTTAGAAAAGGATTCAGATGAAGTCTCTATAGTAAGTGCTAGTAGCGAAGAATTAGTAAATTTTGTTTTGGAGGAGCCCCATGAGGAAGAAGATTTAGATGAAGGGTTTGGTAGTGATTTTCAACAATTATTTCAATCAGAGGAAGGTCCTCCATTCGGTAAGGCTGAAGCTTCCTTATTTACTCCCCTTGAAAAGGATAAAATTCCACAGCATCTTCATTCAATCATTGATGCTTGCGGTATTGTTCTTGGTTGATTTCCTTTTAAGGAGTTCGCCCAATCTCGGAGCTGTTTTGGTCTAAAACCTCTTGAAAGATCCTATCATGGTTTACAAGTGGTTCGGAAGCATAACTAGATGGATGGGCTGGTTCAGCTGCTGGGATTGTTCGAAGGTTGTCTGGTTCGATGGAATCTGTGCAATAAGTCTTTAGGCGTTTCTTGCATCACCTCCAAAATAGAAGTTTGTTTTCCCCAGGCCTTCTCCTTAGGAGTTTACTGTTCTTATTGTCCTCAGTTTTGGGTTGTTTTCTCCAAAAGCTTGCTCTATTGTCTTCTCAGTTATTTTATTTTTGAGTTTGGTGTTCTTGGGTCTTGTTGTCTAAGATTTTTACTTATGTCATGGGTAGTTTCTGTTAGCAGCAGTTGGTATTGTTTCTGGTCTTCTTCAGCTTTGGTTCTTTTGGTTGTATTTGTTTCTTTTGTATCTATTCAGCTAAGACTTTGTAATCTTTATTGTTCCATGAGATTTTATCTCTTTACATTATATTAGTGAAAGAGATCGTTTCCTTTTAAAAAAAAAGATTGCTCCTACTGATTTAGATGCTGTGGTCAAGTTCTTGATATTGGAGTAGCCGTGGTTGTTGATGAAGAATGTTGGCAGATTTGAGTGGCAATTGTTGGTCAAGAAGCCAGGAAGCACACACCAATAGATTATGTAAAAAGGTTTGAGAAGTGATCGTTATAGAATCGATTCCAATCTGTGTTGTTGGAATTTCAATTATTTAATAAACTACCTGTTGCATTGCCCGAAAACGGATTAGCCCCCCGCACATACTTAGCCATAAGGCCAACACTCTCTCCCAAATGCTATTTGCACCAGAAGACGAGACGAAAGGAGCTGGCTACTTTGTGTTGAAAGAAATACTTGGCTGTATTTTAGAATAGATAGTCATATATATTTTAGAATGGTCTCTCTCCCAACCCAACTCTTCCCCTTCGACCTAACCCTATCGCTAGTCACTGGTCTATTTGCTGGGTCTGTTCGTTGGTCTCGTCTTTTCTCTCTCCCCCTTGGTCTCTCTCTTCCCCAACCCAACCTAAGCCTAATTTCCGTTGTCACCCGTCTCAGTGTTCGCTGTTGTATCTCCATTCGCCGACTCTAACCCCATTGAAAAGTTTTCTTATGCCGCCCTTGATGTTACTGGCTGCCACACAAACAACTACTCTACTATCTTTGCTTTGATTTTCATAATTTTTCTGTGGGTTCTTGGTTCTCACCTTTGCCACCATGAATATGAAAAGTGCTGATAATGGTTTGATTTTTATGGAAGCCATCAAGTTCCTATTTTAGCTTCTCTTCTTCGTTGGTTTGAATGTGCTTTGGTGGAACTACTGCAACTTCCAGTTCATTTCTTCTTTCAGAAGAAATTTAAGGATGATTTCACTGGAATTCACTTATTCAAATTTAGATCTTCTTGCTGATATTTTGAATGCTTTATTTGGCATTCTACTGGAGTAAGAAAGGTTGTGAAAAGTCCTGTTGGTATCGACAATAAAGGCTGTATGGTTTTCTGGAAAATGTTAAATGATTTCCCCCCAACTCCTGAGAACAAGTTGCATTCGGAGTTTGAATCTTCTCATCAGTTGAAAGTAGCAGAGAATCCTCAAGATAAGGGTTTGGTAGGTGGAGTGAAAGGAGGGAGTTTTAAGTCTTTTGTCTTACTTTTGAGTTTTTTCTTTATCAATATATACAACAAATAGAGTAATAGTATTCTTTGACTGCCAATATAAAACCAGAAGAATCCCACAACATTAGCCCTTTTCGTTCCCTTAATGAAAAGTGTTGTCCGCAGAAATGGTAATTGGAATTCAACCATATGGTAGTCTAAAGCCAAAGAGAAAAAACATTCGTTTATGGATTTTGATTAGTGGCAACCTTAATACATCAGATGTTTTGCAGAAGAAATTGCCATCTAATTGCATTATGCTGTCTATTTGCCCTTCATGTCTAAAGAATCAGGATAATCTTGATTATGTTTTCTTTGATTGCTCTTATATGCCAATCTGATGTCAAATGTTGGCAGCCCAGTGGGTCTTCTCCAATATCTTCAGAAGCATACTTTCAATTTCTTTATGGCACTCTCATTAATTCCAAAACAAAGTTGCTTTGGAATAATGGAGTTATAGCTATATTATCATAAATGTGGTTCGAAAGAAATCAAAAGTATTTTTCATGGCAAGTTTCTTCCTTGGATTGATCAATTTGAATCGGCTCGTTTGAAGGCTTTGTCATGGTTTATCTAAATCATTCAAGGATTTTTCTGAACATGATATTTTTCTTAATTGGAGAGCTTTATTCATCCTTCATAGAGTTTTTATTTTCATCTATTATTGTCTTGTCTTTCATTGTTTGTTTTGTTTTTTTTTATCGTTCTTGATCACTTCATTGTGGAGGTTGTGTCTTTTTCAGCATTAGTCATGCTATTTTCATTGCATCAATGAATAGTTTTGTTTCTTATAAAAAAAAAAAAAGAAAAGAAAAATAAATTGGATCCAACAATTACATATCATGAAGTCATTAGTTTGCACCAACACTTCCAACTTCTTAGAAATCTTTCTTTGCAACATTGAGGGATTTTGGCCTTATTTTTGTATACTATATTCTTACTATGAAATCTTGTTTATGTAACAAATTCCATGCATTTTCTGACACATTTTACATTTTATCTCTAGGTGATCGGATGGTGGATTATATGAACATGGATGACAGATCAATTGGGATGTTTTGGGTTGTCTCATATACCATGGCACAACCTGCATGTGAAACTGTGATGAATTGGTTAACTTCTCCAGGAGTTCCAGAACTATCATCAGCACAAAATTTACAGACCAATGATAGGATAATGGTTATGCGAGAAGTGAGCCCATTACCGATGTCTTTGTTATCAGGTTTTTCAATGAACTTGTGCTCGAAGCTGGCATATCAAATGGAAGAATCTTTATTTTCTGGACAGGTATGTATATTTTTCTTAGTCACAATGGTCTGGAAGTGTGTTTGAGTGTCAGTGCTTGACATGCGTTCTCTGGAGAGAGAAGAGGAGATCTTGTTTTTGTAAGGAGGATTTGAACAATTCAAATTAAAGAAAGAAAGATCCTCTTTTTTAAATCAATATTTATCTTCTGCGACTGTTGATTCAGCCATTGTAAGGGATGATTCATAATTCAAATTAGAAAGGATTGGAGAATTTGGATATTGAGTCTGGAGTCCGCATGAGCTGACTTGAGTTAGAAGATCCTTTTAATCCTAATGTTTCAAAGTTTGTTTAAACCTGCAGAAGATTCAAGCTTAAAAAATGTGGGAGCCTTGTTTTGCGACAAGGTTAGTCACAAAGATCCGTTTAGCAAAGTTCTCTCTCAAGATGGTGATAACTAAAATCTAGTCGTCACTTAGAAATTATCAGGGTTAGAGAGACTTTCCTCTTTCATTGGCTTATTATTCATTCATGAAGTCCCTCCAAATTCTTCTCCCATCTCCCATATAAATTTTTTCTGTGGGATTCTTCTGGTTGGGTATTTGCTGTCCTCTGAAGTTTCACCTCTTGAAGGAGGCCAAACAATTGATAAAATATTTCTACCTCCCGGAGGAGGAGGCCAAACAATACAATCCAATAACCAGACTTCGTGGAACCATAGATTTTCCTTTCCAAACTTATCCCTCTCTTGCTTTTAGAAAAGTCGAAAACATAGGGCAATGTAACAATTCCACCAAGGCATTTTTTTAAACCTCAACCTAGCCGCCACTTCTCAGATGATGCCATCTTCTGGCTGCCTACTGTTCAAGTCCTCCCTTTGTCACCTGTGTCATCTTTCTCTCTTTCTCTTCTGATCTCCTTTGTCCCTCAAACTTTTCCAACCCAAACCCTAACCTAACATTCAACCTTTAGTGTTGTAGACAAGGTAAGTTTAATCCTCCTAAATACTATGACGAATAAGCAAAGGAATAGAAAGACCTGCATTTTGGCTTGATCCCTTAGCCGTTTGACAATAAAAGACAGGGCCCGTCGTAGAAAGTTTGGATACAACAATGATTGTTTTATCACAACCAAATAACCTGCCAAACCTTTAGAATGCAGTTCTTTGATTAATGACCCACAAAAAATAGAAACCATCCAAAATATGAAAATCAATTCAAGGGAGATGATGTGTACTCTCATACCAAATATCCTTAATGATGTAGTAGGATTAGGGTAAATTAGGGTATCTTGGTCAAGTCTTTAATTGATTAGGATTAGGATTAGTTTCTTTAGTTTATTAGAATTAGAATTAGTTTCTTTGATTAATTAGGACTAGGATTAGTTTGTTTTCTTCTTTTTCTTCTTCTTCTTCTTCTTCTTCAAAAAAAGATCAGTTTGCTTTTTAATTCTCTCTAAATAGAGGAATTGTCTTCTTGTATTGATAACTGTTGAGTGATTTATTTCCTTCTCATTATGTAGTATTCTCTCTCTACTGAGTGCATACAATTTATTTTAAGAAGCTCATGATGCTGTACATATTATACGCTGCTACTTGAGTTTTTATGCACCCTTGTCGCTGATGGGGTAAAGTAATGCAATTAGGGTTCATTATCTATATGAATATTCAAACTTATCTCTAACGTTTACTTCTTTTATTTTTCTGTGTAGGCTGTTCCCAGTATTGCGTTGGCTGAAACATATACTAGGTTGCTTCTCCTCGCACCACACTCATTGTTTCGTTCACATTTTAATGTAATTTCTCGATTTATTAAAACCTTATTACATTATTCTTATCTTTCACTTTGAGCATCGATTAATTGTGTTGTTGATACATAACAAATTCAAACATTTATGAAACTTGCGTATGGGAGAGGAATCTCTCAAGGATAGTTTGAGGTATGGGTCAACCTAGTAGTTCTGGTTGATTCTTTTGAAAAGAAAGCAAATTTTTTTTTTTTTTATATGAAATGAAAAGAGACTAATGCTCAATATACAGAGAAACAAGATTAAAATACCGAACATACAAAAGAGAATACAAAAAAAAAAAAAAAAGAAAAATGACTAAGCAGGAGAAGTAAAATCAATCCAGATCAACCCTGAGGAGGTTGGAACCTGAGCTGAAGCAAAGCATGTAATCCAAGGAAGAGACTCATCCTATATAAACCGCTAAACTCTTTCAAATCAAAGCTTTAGCAAAAGAACTCAAATGGCAAGTAAGCTTGAGAACATGCACACAAAACAGAGATGCTTCAAGACTATGTTGTTAATGAAAAGAAGGGGCAGGAAGTGGGAGAATGAAGAACCTAGAAGATATGACAACACCCTTCGACTATCTTCGAAAAGAGATATTCATTGAAAGTTGAAAATGTAGCTTCAACTCAGAGGACTACAATTGAAACAATGAGCAAAGGAGCATTTTGATAGACCTTAAATCCACTTTACACAATTGAAGATCACATGCTTCCACGATTGAAGAAAATTTGGATGGTACGTGAGAAGGTGACAAAGGAGAAGCACTGAACTTTTTATCTTGAACACATTGCTTTTCCTCAACTATTTGAAACAAAATATCAAAAATGTCTCCTTGAAAATGGATCCTCAGGAATTGGGTCCAAATGATGAAATCAGATTCTTCACTACTCACACTCACAATCATAAGAGTGAGAAAGATCATCATAGGAAGAATGATAAGCAACATCTCCAATGAATTGAATGATATGAAAACCCTTGCAATTTGAGAATTAGGAACCCTTTGGTTATTTTAACCCCTTATTGACAAACACTAAAACTCCAAAAATCAATCAGCACAACTCTGAGGAGAGTTAGATAAGGTTACCTTGTGATTGAAGTCCATGAGGTAAGAAGAACTAATTCTCTACCCAAGGTAATGTAGGAAGAATGAGGCTAATTCAATAATATTCTAGGTTAATTCCTTTTTTACCCCCATTGTAATAAACTCTATAAATAGGAGTCTTCCTCTCTTGTATTGGGCACATTATCATCTTAATAAAAGATTCACAAGCTTGGTTTTTGGAGGATTACTCCTTGAGGCTACTTAGGCTACATCACAAGGTTTAAACACTCCATAAGCAAGTTGATTAATCTTACCTGAATGCTCAAGCAGGCAACCCTAGGTTAAGAATCGCAAAGGATGGTGATGAAGCTTTGTCATCAATACAGAGATAAAATTCTTAATCCCAAAATTCAAAATTAAAAAATTGTTATGTACAACCTAAAGGTTAGGCTTTAGATCAGAGGTCTTCAAAAACCGACCTAAATCGAGGAATCGAACCGAACCAAACCGAATTGAACCATACCAACTTCCTTTTATGATGTATTTTCAGCTTTCTTGTAGAATTTGCCTTTTGTAATGGGAAGCATTCCCCAAGTACCAATAGTGTAATATTTGCTCCGTTAGGATATGATGAGAGTGTTAGGAAGGTGTCAACATAGTTGAGATGTCTTGGTGTACTCACTGATCCTTCTTTCACTATTAATTACTGCTGTATCCTGAGATTGAGATATTGTCTCAATTCATTATATCAATGAAAGAGACTTGTTTCCTTTTCAAAAAAAAATTGAACCATACCGATTGGTTTTGTTCGGTTTCTATGAAGATTCTTTTTTTCCTTGGTTTATCCTCTTTAAAAACTGAGGTGTTAGGTTTGGTTGTTGGTTCAACATTTTAAAAACTGAGGTCTTCGTTGTAATCTTAAAAACCTTGAAATATAGTGGGCTTCCTTATCACAACTGTCTCTTGTTCCTGATTCACGGAGTGGACTATTGATCCTTCTTCACTGTTTTCTGTGAAATCTTTCGTGAATGACTTGGTGGGTATAATTAGCTTCTTGAGAAGTATTTGTATTTAGTCATTTGGTTGGATCACTACCCTAAGAAAATAAAAATTTTCTTTTGGGAGCTTAGCCTTGGTTCTGTTAATACTATTGACCGTCTTCAACGTCGTATACCCTATATGTCTATTTCTCCTTCTTGGTGTATTATGTGTTAGAGCCATGCTGAATCCTCTGCTCATTTATTTATGCATTGTATCTTTGCTTCCCATTTTTGGCATATTATTTTGGATGCTTTTGGTTGGTCTATTGTATGCTTCTCATGATGAAGGTGCTAAGGCGGTGTCAACCTAGTTGACATCTCAACTTGGTGGTTCATATCACTAAATCTTCAAACCTAGGAAGGAAAGAATTGAATGACTGAAAGCCTTCTATGTGATGACTCCTTGAAGAGTTGTGGAGACAATTTTCTTCATACACCATAGGAACTCGAACTCGTTCACACTTCGCCTCTAGCAAGCTGGAATTATCTACTAAAAACTTGGAAGAAGATTGATTAACAATTCTCCAAGTATAATGCAAGAGGAAAAGCCAGAACAAACCTTGTAGAAGATCTAAATCTGTTCATTTGCCTTGAGAGAAAGATCCAAAGACTTTTGTGCTTCCACACGTGGGTTTAGAATTCTCATTAGATTGAGGAGAGAGAGTATGATCAATTCTAGCTTGTTGAGCTTCTTCAGAAACAAAATAATCATTCACTTCAACTCCAACGACCAAGAAAGAGTTATCATCATGCAGCAATGGATCATTAGAGCTTGCCCTTGATTGTCAAACATATCATTTAAACAGAAAGAATTCAGTTCTGGCTGTAGATGACCATCATCCAAAGTAAACTCTTCATCTTCCATAACTTGCCTAATTCTGGCTAATCAATAGAGTTTGAAAAGTCTTTGGCAAATTGAACAACTCGACTTAAAAGACTTCAAACTTGGAGCTTCCAAAGGAACAATATTACCAAACCAAAGAGAGAAATTATTGAGATTTGGATCCTTAATAACAATCTCTGTAGTAATAAAACCACAAATGTTGTTTTGCACCTCTATCACTAAATTGAAACAATCTAAAATGAAACATGATAAAAGGGGGAAAAAAATAATAAAGAGAAAAAATCCCATCACATTTTCCTTGAAAATGAACCATGATAGAAAATGTGATCATCATGGAGTCACATGGATTATGTGAATATTTGTTTGAAAAAGTGAGCTTAGCTCAATGGTAATTGGCATGACCTTCGTCCCTAGAGGTTTGAGGTTCAATTCCCACCTCCGCAATTGTTGTACTCCCAAAAAAAAAAAAAAAAAAAAAAAATAAAGAAATATGTTTGACAGAGTTGTTGAAAACTATTTTTGAAATATCTGATCTAAATAATACTCTCATTCAGGTTTGGATTCAAGTCTTTACAATTGTATTCAAATGAATGGACTTGCGAATTTATGACTGTCTGATTTTTATTGCTTTCTTATGTTTGATATTTTGTATTATGTGTTGCATATCTCTTGCTCAAAATTTAAGATCTCACCACTCTTTATGCTTAAATTAGATTTCTTTCTTTTACGCACATAAAGTTCAGATCTTATTTTTCGTATGTTTTAACTTACTCTTTACTGCAGCATTTAGCACAAAGAAACCCATCCCTATTGAGCAAACCAGGAGTTACACTTCTAGTGCTTGAAATTTTGAACTATCGGTTGCTTCCTCTTTACAGGTATAATTTCTCAACCCTTGCCCCCCCACCACTGAATTACGTTGGTAGAGCTTTAAATATTATGATATATACAAGATATTTAATATCTTATATGCAACATGATAATGATGTTAAATATTGTTTTAAACTTACGTTTCTCATCTCTTCTAGGTACCAAGGCAAGAGTAAGGCTTTGATGTATGATGTGACAAAAATAATTTCTGCACTTAAAGGAAAACGTGGAGACCATCGAGTATTTAGATTGGCTGAAAACTTGTGCATGAATCTTATTTTTTCATTAAGAGATTTTTTCTTTGTGAAAAGGGAAGGGAAGGTGGGTGAGCAAAATGTTCTCAAAGCAGAATTGTTAGTTATATCATGTGTTTCATTTGGATTGTTTCGCTGAAACTGAACTTTCTCTGTTTTCAAAGGGTCCAACTGAATTTACAGAGACACTAAATCGATTAGCTGTGGTCACTCTTGCTATCCTCATTAAAACACGGGGAATAGCTGATGCTGATCACTTGCTTTATCTCCAAACAATGCTAGAGCAGACAATGGCCACCAGCCAACATACTTGGTCAGAAAAAACTCTTCGATACTTCCCGCCTGTTCTTCGTGAAGTGTTGATTGGAAGAATAGACAAAAGAGGTGTAGCTATTCAAGCATGGCAGCAGGTTTGTTATCTCAACATATATTAACTATCCTCGTTTGGAGGCTTTGTTTCTATGTTGTTTTAACTTTTAGTGACATTTTGTCACTTTTGCTATGCAAGCCCTGACATAGTAGAAATTGGTTAGAATGTACTATAGGGGGAACCCACTAGTCAAGCCCCTGACTAAGTATTGTTGTACTATTTGCAAACAAAGCTTTCTTGTAATTGTCAGTCTTCAATGCTTTCTTTAACGATGCTTTTAATGCTTTTCTCTTTCACGTTTTATAAAAAGCATTTTCTCTTGAAATGTGAGTGGAGGCTAGACCCTATAGCGAGATTGTCCTTGACTTTCGATTCTTACATAGTTGACTTGCTCACTGGATTAGAGCAAGTGCCACACAATTGCCTGTCCTGAATTTGAAAGTCTGTGATTGTGACACTAAACACCCCTTGTGACGCTAAACATCCCCTAAATGTTTGGGTTGTGCTACTTCTGATATGCTGGGACTTTATGTAACCCTCGCCTAAGACAAAAAATGAAAGATAGTGAGTTGATATTTTTAACAATCATTTGCAGGCAGAAACCACTGTGATTAACCAATGCAACCAACTTCTTTCCCCATCAGCTGATCCGACATATGTGATGACCTACATCAGTCATAGTTTTCCACAGCATAAACAATATCTATGTGCTGGTGCGTGGATACTTATGCAAGGGCACCCGGAAAATATTAACTGCACAACCTTGGTATGAGTTTCCTGTACCTTTGTCTATTTAATGATTTTAATTTTTTGACAATGCATCCATATTATGCTTTTTTCTATCTTTCGATTTAGGCACGGGTATTGAGAGAATTTTCACCGGAAGAAGTAACAGCTAATATTTACACAATGGTAGATGTGTTGCTTCATCACATTCAGATTGAACCTCAGCATGGGCATTCCACACAGGTTTATACATACTAGCCTAGCTCATATGCACTTTCTACCAATTGGATGGAGGACTACCTCCTAAATCTTCAATATTTATGGTTAGGAACTTCTGAGACCCTAATTTCGTGGACAGATAGTCACTGGAACATACACCAATGACCTTAAAAGCATATTCAGTTCTATTTAATAGATGACGGAAACTAGGAGGAAGCATAGTCCTACATTATTCTGCCAAAAAATGTAAAAAAAAAAAGAAAAAAAAGAAAAAAAAGAATGTAATAAGGAAATAAAAAGAGAAGAATGAAAAGAAGTTATTTATGTCTTAAAAAGGCCTTCTCGTTTCATTTTCAGGATATTTTGCTTAAAGTTTGTGCCAATCTTTCATTTTTTGTATGGACTCAAGAATTACTTCCTCTTGACATTCTGCTCCTAGCTTTCATTGACCGTGATGATGATCCCAATGCTCTACGCATAGTGGTATGCCCTTCAAACTTCACCCCCACCCCTCTTTTTCGCTTTTCCCTTCTACTTTTTGACCATAGAGAATGATGTGCTACTGTATTGTGGAAATATTATTCTGCATGGTATATCACTGATTTTGAGCCGGTTGTACCTGATTTGGAGACTGGTTTTGAATATGTATGTTTCTTATCCTGCATAAACTCTAATAAATTTTATTCCCATTAACGATCTTTGGCCTAATGGACATGGACATGACGTCATTTTATAAAAGCAATTGAAACACATCGAAACACATTTATTAAGTATATGTTTAATTGAATACTTGTTCCTATTAGAATATCTCTTACGTTAAAGTTTTTTATTTTTATTTTATAATTTTTTGATATTTAGCTTTGACAGACAATGGAATTGTTTTCCCATCTATTTTGGAGGCAACAGAGGCCCAATGAGAAGTTGAAGCCTTCTCATTCACCGAGGTGATGCAATTCTTTTTTGGCAGCAGGCTCATCAATGCTCTTGTCATGACGGGCAATTCATTACAGAAAATATTCATTGCTTCAGATTTAACCTTCCAGCCACAAAGAGTCATTAGTATTCCTTTCATCATCCATGATGAACTCCGAACCACTTCTCGTTTCTTCATTAATGCTATCAGCATTTAATTCATCTTCTATATCTAAGGGAACTTCATAAAAAGGAGTGTTTTTGTCTTCCAATGCTTTAAGATCCATCCAATGCACCATGGACCTTACGTAGACTTTTAAACAAACCCTTCTTTTGATATTTGGCAAGATTTCTTGAACCTCCACACCACAAACATTTAGAAAGAAGAGTAATTTCCTTATACCCGGGGAGGGAGAAGGACAATACTTCCTTAAATGTTGAATGGATAGAAATACTTCCTTCTTCCATAGATGGACGAGAACAATGAAAAGTAGTGTTCATTTCACTCTATGGGAGGACTAGAGGCAGAGATTGAAGAAGTCGTAGACTTTCTTAAAGAGCTTTACACGGATGATAGAGGTCCCCAATTTTCCATTCATGGGATTGATTGGGTCCCATTGATGGCCATATGAATTTGAAGCTTGAGAGGCCTTTCAAGGAGGAGGAAATTAACAAAGCTATTTGAAATGTAGGAAGCCTCAAATCCTCGTGTCCTTATAGTATGACCGGGGAGTTGTTAAAAACAACTAGAACACTTTGAAGCCTGAACCTAGTTTAGGTGTTCCATGAATCTTTTGAAAACGACAATGTTAAATCACTAATTGACCTGAAAGATTAAGCAAATGAGTGAAGGTAAATTTAATATTAAATCGATACTCTGACCCTCCTCTCACTCTTAGGCTTGAAATTCATAGAAGACCCAACAAATGGAAATCAATATTAATTGGGAGGAAATGATTTTGCAGGGGTTTGAACACAGGACTTCTTGGACCTTTTAGACCTTCTGCTTTGGTACCATTTAAAATCACCCATTACTCAAAAGCTTAAGCTGATGGGTGAAATTAATTTAGTATTATACTTTTATATCAATATTCGAACAGACATTGTCAACAAGTGCACAAACAAAACCTCTATATGCACAAAGAAGAAGAAAACCTCCAAAGTGAAAGACCTTAGGCCTATTAGCTTTATTTCCTTGCTGTACAAAAGTACAGAGAAAGTACTGGCTGAAAGGTTGAAGGAAGTGCTTCCCCTTACTATGTGTCGCTGCAGGGGCTGCCTTTGTCCAAGGAAGGCAGATTTTGGATGCCATTCTTATGGCCTTGGAGAAGGTGGAAGACTGGAGAACATCTAAGAAAAAAGGCTTCTTGCTAAAGCACGACTTGGAGAAGGCTTAATGCAAGCTCAAGATCTAATAAACGTCATTGCAATTTATCCGGCTTCCAGCACCTCACCTCATGAAGGTAGCTGTTACTGAACCATTTGGCTTTTGAACAAGAAACAAAACTTTTCGTTGATGTCATGGAAAGAGACTAATGTTCAAATGGTACAAACTCCACAAGGAGTAGACAAAAACAATAAATACAAAAGAAAAAAGCTAAAATAAAAACATAAAACACTATAAAGGAAATATAAAGGCATTCCAATTGAGACAAATATCTTGTAGTGAAAACCTCACAAACAGCTTTGATGGGGAACACCAAGATGAAGCTATTGATTCGAGGAAGTTGCTTGTCTTGAGAAATTCTTTGATTTCTTTCCAGCTATAACTGAAATAATATAGCTTTCATGGCATAATCTAAGGCAACTTCGCCTTTGAGACTCAAAAGAGGACCAATGAGTAATTGAGATATTGTTGGAAAACCTCAAACAATTTTGACCAAAACAAACTGGTTGATAGCATTAAAAAAAGACATGATTGAGAGAATCTTTGGCCAACAGACATATGTACGAAACTGATGGCATGATGCACTTATAGGGAACTTTCTTTTCCAAAACTTCTCATGCCATTGATGATCTACAAAGAATATATATTCCTTTTTTAGACTTCCATATTTTGCTGAAAAAACCTTTTTCTCCAAAGGCAATGCCACCACAAATATTGAGTTAATGATTTTATGGAAATTTGTTACGGTTAATTTTAACCAGTCATTCTTATGGAAAAAATGAAGAATTTTGATTGTGTCAGAAAATCTTATTCCCATTTGAACAGGGAGGAAAGCAAAAAAAAAAAAAAAGAAAAAAAGAAAAAAAAAAATTATCTAGAAACTACAGATATGCTACATGGATATGGCTTCTCCCTAAAATTAACCTTGCAATGATAGTTAGCATTCATTGGCCCAGTAGGGACTCAAACCAAATTGACGACTTCACTGTATAGCTTAAATTTTCTGATTGCTTGTCTTTCCTTGTACATTTTGTTCAAAATGACTCGTTCACAAAATTGATCATTGCATATGACTATTTGAAGAAGCAATTTCTTCGAAGTTTTATCATTAGATATCAGATTCTTACCTTCATGCATGACCAACAGAACTGCCATTTCATTAGCTAATAGTCTTCCTACATGTTATGCATTCCAGATTAGTCTACTTGATAGGCAAGAGCTTCAACAACGAGTCAAACTATATTGTATCAGCCGGGGTTCACCTGAGCATTGGCTTCACTCTGTAGTGTTCAAAAGAAATGATTTACAAAAGGCTCTTGGGAATCATCTTTCATGGAAGGACAGGTGACTAAGCTTGCTGGGACTTCCATAGTTGACCTTTATATATATATATATACAATTGAAATCTTAATGAAGAAAAATATATTTCTATAGAAATCTTAATCAAGATCATCATTAAACTAGTAACATCATAATTAAACTAGTAAGATGGTAATCTTTTTGCAATAAGATGGTGTCTTATCTTCTTTGTATCTCAATAGTATTGTCTTCTTTTGTTTTTCATAGTGTCTCTGTTCTCCTCCTAAAGGTTGATGTATTCTTTTTTTTTTTTAGTAAAGGAAACATTCATATGTAGAAAAGGGGGATAACCCCAAATATTACAAGAGTTACAGGAGGGAAGGTTGATGTATTCTTGAGTATTAGTTTTTTTCATTTATTCAAAAGTTATGTTTCCTTTTTTTAGAAAAGAATTCATTTGGTCAAGTTGGGTCAATGACTCTCTCTAATATCATTGTTTGAGTTGCTTTATTAGTTGGTTTTGTTATTGTTAGAGGAGGTTGCTTGTAAGGAATTTGATAATCTGATTTTGCATACATTGTTTTATATGTATCCGAAAATTCTCTACCTATTCTTCCACGAGCACTATCCGGATTTTAATCCGAAAAGTTATCATGATGTCACAGGTATCCTGTATTTTTTGACGATATTGCAGCTCGATTACTTCCAGTCATTCCATTGATAGTTTATAGGCTCATTGAAAATGATGCTGTAGATCAAGCTGATAGAGTGCTGGCCATGTATTCTCCATTTTTGGCCTATCACCCTCTTAGATTTACATTTGTTCGTGATATACTCGCATACTTCTATGGTCATCTACCTAATAAACTCATTGTTCGAATTCTGTATGTACTTGATATCAGCAAGGTAACTTTCTATCGATTTCTATTTCACTTATGATGTGTGTTTGTGTGTATATTTATTTGTTTATATGTTATTCCTGTTACTTACGAACACCAAATTCGTTTCAGATTCCATTTTCAGAGTCATTCCCACATCAGATTAGTTCCGCTGGTTCTGTCATGTGCCCACCAATGGATTACTTTGCTACCCTCTTGTTGGGGCTAGTCAATAATGTTATACCTTCCTTACAAACATCAAAATCTGGAACGGAAAGTGATACTTCAAGTAATTCAATGCGTCCATCGCATAACAAAGCCCCTGGGACAACCCCACCGGGGGCAACAAGTGCTCCTGAGAGCCAAAAAGCATTTTATCAAATTCAGGACCCTGGCACATATACTCAACTTGTTCTTGAAACAGCAGTCATAGAATTACTTTCTCTCCCTGTCTCAGCTGGTCAGATTGTGTCGTCGTTGGTTCAAATTGTTGTCAACATACAACCTACTCTAATTCAATCGAGCAACAATTTGCATGGAGCTCCAAGCAGTATGGGTCAGGGATCAGCATTACCGACATCTCCATCTGGAGGAAGCACAGACTCCTTGAATGCCGGAAGATCAAATACCTCAGTATCTGGAATAAATACTCCGAACTTTGTGTCGCGAAGTGGGTATACATGCCAACAACTTTCTAGCCTAATGATCCAAGCATGTGGTCTACTACTAGCGCAGCTTCCTCAGGAATTTCATGTACAACTGTATCTAGAGGCATCACGCATTATAAAAGAAACTTGGTGGTTGTCTGATGCAACAAGATCCTTAGGAGAACTAAACTCTGCTGTTGGTTATTCGTTGATGGATCCAACATGGGCAGCACAAGACAATACCTCAACGGCTATTGGTATGCTATATATAATTTACTAATTAACCTTATTCCCTTTGACAACATAAACCTTCATTTCTGCTCACAAGTTGATGCATTTTTTAGGTAATACAGTTGCACTTCTTCACTCTTTATTCAGTAACCTCCCACAGGAATGGCTAGAAGGCGCCCATGTGATTATCAAACATCTCAGACCCGTCACATCAGTAGCAATGCTGAGAATAGTTTTCCGTATTATGGGTCCACTGCTCCCCAAACTTGCCAATGCTCATAGCTTATTTTGTAAGGTAGGCTAATAATCATTGGTTATCAAAAAATGGAAATTTACGTTTCAGTTCAGCATAAAGTTATTTCTGAATTATTTTACTGAACTTTCTTTATACACACGCTGAAAAGAACAGATTCTATATGATGCAAGTTTCTGAAGTGCAAGTCTTTATTAGATGAAAGTTATGAGACTTAATTCTCAAATACAAACTATTTATAGGCTGCCATAAACTGTCAAGTACTGTAACTTGTTATAGTATGCACGTAAATATAGGAGCTTACCGGTCTTTTATCCTTTATTTGTTACTCTTCTTAGTTTAGGGCTTCCATGTATGCCTATATATATTGAACTCTAATGTTTAGAATAAGGAGTTCTCTCATATTCTGGTCTAAGTTCTAACGTTATCATAACTAACCAATAACCAACCAAGATCAACCTAACCAACTAAAATAGGTTATTAACTGACTAGCAATCTGTCCAATTGGCTCAGATGAAGGAAACAACAAATAACTAGCTTTTAATGGCTAGTAGTACCTGAATGGGACTTCTCCCATCCCTAAAATAACTCAACCTCAAGTATTCAATATAGCAGCCACATTCAAGGTAGCACTAATCGGAATGGATGTTGGGAGATCCATTCTTTAGGCATTATCTCCAATATTTTCAAGGATCTTAAAAGGGCTCATCTTCTTGTTGTTGTTGGTGAGTTAGTCATGAGTGCCCAATGCTTAGAAGCTTTATGAGCAACGGTGTGTATCAACCAAGGTTTGCCTTCATTGCCCTTCCCCAAGTGATCCTTTGACTTCTTGATGAAGTTGGAAACGGTCAGCCATCTCCTTGACTTCAATCTTGAATCAATGTTAGAAAATAAAGTTACTAGAAAAGGAGACTTTCCTGTGGATTGGGTTTCCATATGGTTGTACGCGAATTCCAGTTGTGCAAGGGATAAGTCCCATTGTTTAAAACATATCCATTTATACACCAAATGATGTATTCAATTTGTCACGTCTATCCACAGTTTGAGGATGACTAGTTGTACTAAAGCGTAGGCTTGTTCTAAATCTCTTCCACAAGTTTATCCAAAAGTAGCTCATGAATTCAACATCTCGTTGGATGCCATGTACCCTTACAATTTATTTGAAGTAAAGATTGGCGATGTTTATGGCATTCTACGTGGAAATGAGACATTCACCCCTTTGTGTTTTGGAGTTCAAGGATGAAATCCATGGACAATTCCGAAATGGAGTTGGTTGTGTCGAGTGCGCCTCATTGCCCCAACCTGGTTTTTTTTTTTTTTATTTTATTTTTTTATTTTATTCTTTATATTACTTTTCTTTAATTTCTCTAATTTTTAAGGAAGAAATACACAAATATTCTTTAACCAAATATGACATAGGGTGGGTAGGGATCTTTTCCCTAATCTCTTTGTGTAAGCCGATGATGGGTAGGGATCTACAGAATTCTTCCCTGTGATCCTCAATTGATCTAGCCCTTTCTACAACATTGAAATTGGTCGTAAAGTAATTGTTTATTGTTGTTAGGCAAGAAGCATTTCTTCGTAAGGGTGTAACATCTTTGGCCAACTTCAAATAGGTTACTTTCATACCATCTACTATCTGTTTGGAATGGTACCACCATTCCAGGGCTCCACTTTTCAACTTGAGAGCAAATAATTTCACTTTCTTTTCTTCTATGATGCCATGTAATATCAAAATTATACTATATATATAAAAAAAGAAACAAAAAAATACTTTCCACATTCTTGACCCAATCAAGAAAGGTCTCTATGTTCATTCTACACTAAAGTTTTGGAGGTCTACCTTCCTTTTTGTAATATGATTTTTTTTCTAGAGATTTGACCTCCACCAGGTTGTGGTTCTTGTGCTGGTTTTTGAAACATCGAAGCTTCAAAAGGGAAATCCTCATCACCTGATGATAGATTCAAAGACAATAGGTTCTGGAATTCTATCTTGAAAGTTCTTATTTCTTCGATTTTCTGCAGGTGGAAATACTTGTCTTCTTACTGGGTGTCTATCATATTCTTGGTTTCTTGGTATATCGATGGTATATCTCCCATCATCTATTGCATTTCCAACATTCCAATCTTGATCTCACCTACTGATTCTTCATCGGGAAGAAGTCTACCACCTAAAGATCTGGGGGAGTGGGATGCTTCCACATCATTGGGGTTGGGATGGGCTGAATCACTCCTTAATTCTCGTGTCTTCCGACCATCAAGCCCTTTCTCAAAGAAACTATGATACCAATTTGATGCAAGTCAGAGTGTTGGTCTTTGTAGATGAAAGTTATGATACTTAAGTCCCCAATACAAGCTATTTATAGGCTGTCAAGTATTGTAACTAACCCATAACCAACCCAAACTATCCTGACTAACCAACCAAATAATTTAGTAACTAACTAACAACTAAATAATACTTAAGTCAGAGTGTTGGGATATTAGAAAACACAAAAAACTAGCTTTTAAGTGGCTAGTACAAGAATAGGAAAATACTAATAAGCTCTTGCTCTTGTATATATAAATTAGTTTTTCTTTACCTGGTCACCGCATGAGCTTACAAGACTTCAGTGTTAAATGTTTGAGATGAGGTTGAAAGCACCCTCATTAACTTTTGGAAAAAGATTTTAAATTATCTACACACAGTTCAATTAATTATTACAGATACATAGAGATATAGATAGATATATATATAATCTTTATTTTTTAAGTATTGCACATCATACAGTTGAATTGTTCATATGAGATATTGGAAAAAACTTGTCACAGTTGTTACTTTTTGATAAACTTTTTTATCTTCCACGTTGGCAGTTGGGGTAGAAGTTATTTGTTGCTATAACACGTCATTTACCATAACACGAATTTATTATTTAATGATATATTGAGTAGGAGTTCAGTTCTTGTATAGCTAACTATGGTCTATGGTTCTCCAGACTCTCTCCTCACTTTTGAGTGTAATGGTGGATGTATTTGGGAAGAACTCGCAAACATCAATACCAGTGGAAGCCGCAGAAATATCAGACCTCATTGATTTTCTGTAAGTGACAACGAAAATTTTTTACTCAAATGTCTTGTTCTGTATGCTCGAAGTTACTCATACACATACGGTCATTTTGCTTTCAGCCACCATGTAGTCCACTATGAAGGGCAGGGAGGGCCTGTTGTACCTAACAGCAAGCCTCGACAAGAAGTCTTGGCTATTATAGGAAGAGCTTTGGAAAATCTGCGTCCAGATGTGCAACACCTCCTTTCCCACTTGAAGCCTGACACTAGTTCTTCTATCTATGCAGCAACACATCCCAAGCTGGTTCAAAATCCAGCTTGACCATTAAGAAAGCTTGTTATTAGCACTTTCTGTTAAGGCATCTGATATGGTTAGTACAAGTAGACCCTTCTGTTAAGCTTGTTATTAATTGTAAATTAAGAGGTTATTTTACCAGTCGAGCTTAGGTAAAAATAGACTGAGATGTAAATTATTCTGGAATTAGTGGAAATAACACATTTATGAAATTTGCCAGTTGTCATGGCATTGGAGCCTAGTGACAAGGTTTGTATACTACGTTGTCTCACATTTTCTTTTTCTTCTTTATACATTTCAATTCATCTTCTTCAATTGATAGCGTTCAAACACAACCTGAGAATCCTTTTCCTTAACGTTTGCTCAAGACACTTGGTCTTTGGCATTTCTTCCGGGTTCTGTCTAAAATATGTAATCTAGTCTAAGTTTTACTTGATTCTGATTACTACGTTGGATGAAAGTGCCAAATTTTAATTATCTTTTTACTGCCATCAATTTTTGGTTTCATTGATGAACTAATCATCCTTTTCATCAAGTTTTACCTGCTGCAGAAGAAGCTAGCTGAGGGCCTCAAGTCCATCCAAAATTGGACCAATGGATTGTGCAAGACCAGTTACTTACTCAACTCTCTGTCAGATGGCACTCTCACTTATATTATTGGGTTGACATTTCGTATACCGGTTTGGGGAACACTGAGAATGAAGAATATTGTTAGCCTCAACTTCAAGGGAATCACCAAAACAATTTTGGAGATTGGGGAGTGTTAAAAGTATAAAGGTAAAAGTTACATATATCTTAAAATTAGTTGCAGTGGTAATCTAATAAGGTATTTGCTTAAACAGATCCATGGTTAAACTCTTAATATGTCATTTTCTATACTGATTGTCATGTCATGTATCTAACAACGTTGATGATTACTGGTTATAATAGTTAGATCTGGGATGACTGATTTATTTCATTTGCCAAGCAATAAAATTGGTGATCGTTCAGTTAGACAAAATATACAAGGGGTCATTTTACCTCACTTTAGTGTCGGGAAATGCAAACCCAACCATCTCTTTTGTGCATACACTGAAGCTAAATTTATGTTAATGGCATACACTTCATTATGAGAATGCGTAGTAGGGGTAATTTCCCATGTTGATACAAGTAAATGACTAAATTTGGTTTAAATTTGATTTTAAACGGTGAGCCACTTCTCATTTGGGGTCCTGAAAAGAGATCATCCGTACAAAAATCTTATGTCCCTATTTCTGAAAAATGGATTTTCTGATGCTGCCTAGTTAATTTAAGTTGTAGCCATACACAAGTATTCAAGGTAGGAACTATTTGTTACTCTTTAAAATACACATTTGCTAGTCAAAACACACAAATATATCATATTATTATGGTTTTCTAATAAATTTGGTTCCATGGAATTTGGAATCTGAATTCCCATGTTTTGACTCGCAATTGATTTTATGCAGCATAGTTTTATCGTTTTACAGCTGAATCTATTTATTTATTTAATGTAAATTCTCAGTGAGTTTAAAATACTAATCTAATTAGCAGTCAGACTGTGATTTACTATGAAAACAAACATTCAGTCTTTTCAAGGGGCAGATATCAATTTATGCTACTTAATTTGGGGTTGTATCCATTTAAACCATAAGCCAGTAATTGTATTTATTTAAATCCTGAACTTTTGGAGTTGTATAAATTTAGAAATTTCTTCGAATTTAGTTTGAAAAATATTAGGCAAAACATTTAATTTTTTCAATTAAACTTAATAAGTTTAGAACATTTATTAGCAAGGTATGTGAAATCATCAATGCATAAATTCTTATACGTATGTAGACTTTTATAAATGTTGATTTAATAAAGTTGACGATTATAATTTCAATAGACAAATTTCAAAAGAATTTTAATTGAGCGTGTAAATTGATTTTCTTATTATGTTTAGAGATTTAATTGATAAAATTTCAAGTTTTACACGTTTTTTTATCCAAATTAGGCAATTATCAATTTATACCTTTAAGCTGATAATTGTCTCAATTTAAACCCTCAAATTTCATAAGTGTATTAATTTAAACTTTGACCATGAGTGTATTAATTTAAATTTTGATCTTTCGTAAGTATATCAATTTAAACCCTAAACATTTATAAGCGTATCCAAATAAAACATAATGGAGGGTTTAAATTATAATGGGGGGCTTAAATTGATCTTTCATAAGTAATTAATTTGTTTGAAGTTTTCTTTAATTTGAAAGGAAACAAATTTATAACAAATTATATCGATATTCTCTTTTTTCATATAGGTACTCTCATTTGTCGAGTTCTTATTCTAATTTTGTCCCAACAAAATATAAACCATAGCTCCAAGTTAAAAGCATAAAATCCCACAAAACTGTAAAAAAATCACTCCTAAACTTACCAAAATCATAAATAGCCAAGTATAAAAAGAATGTATTTGACTATTAACACACTCAACTACCAACATATAATATTGTCAAAACATATACATCTTAACCCTTGGTACTTTTATTATTATCTTTATAATATATATACCTCTGGCAGTTTTTTCTTTAATGAGATAAACAAAAGCTTAAACAATTAACAAGGAGTAAGAAGGGAGAAAAAAAATTAGAGAAAGTAGAGAAGTTATATAGGTCATAGGTTGAAGTAGTGGTGAGAGAAAATGGAAAAAGATAGTAAGAAAAATTTTAACTTTTTTTAAGGATACTAATGAAACTTTTAAAAGTTTATATTTATGTAACGAGATATTAATGTTTTTTTTTCTTTGTTTTTATATTAACAAAAAGAGTATTTTTAAACATTTCTTTAAATTTAAGGATATTTTTGAAACTTTTGAAAGTTTATAGTTATTTTTTAAACAAAACACTAACGGTTTTCATCCAAAATTAATTTACTTTTGAAATTTTTTAAAATTCAAAGATATTTTTGACACAAAATATCAAGTTAAAAGGTATTTTTATATAATTTAGCCTAAAAATACATAACTTAGTTTTCGTCACTTTTAGTAATTAAATTTATCATATTTCAATGTCCACCACCTGTCAGCCTCTTCGTTTTTTCTGAATTTTTGTTTCCTCCTTTATAATTCTTTCTACTGCAGGTTTTTGATATTCTCTTTGTTTTGCCTTCTTCTTATGAATTATATTTGCTAGAAAATTGACATGATCGCTAAATTCTTATTATAGATATAATATAATTCCTTAAAAAAAAAACGAAAAAAAAAAAAGCAAAACGTGAGCGGCAGGATTCGAACCTGCGCGGGCAGAGCCCACATGATTTCTAGTCATGCCCGATAACCACTCCGGCACGCCCACGGCATGATGACAATTTCAAATTCTATATATTATATTCTATAAATTTAGACAATTACTTTTATTAATTCACTTTTTCATGAAACTCTTGTGTCCTATATTTATCTTTATAAGAAAACAAGTAATGGAAAATCATGCGTAGGTAGTTGACACTCTAACCAAAGAATTCAAAATCTTCATACATTATGATTTGGTGGATTGTTATTAAATTTCCTATTATTTAATTTATGAAGACAATTGCTAAATTTAAGATTGTTGTGTGAAATTACAAATTTTGAAGAAAGACTCAAAAAAGTCAAGGGAAACATAAAGACGAAAGAAAAAGAAAAGGATTTTGAAGAATGGGTGTTGGTCAAAATAATATTCCTTGTATAATCAAAATCCTTCAAAATAATATTATTCGCTTATGATGGATGATGTTTTCGAAGAAAGAAAGCATTTGCTTGAAGAAATGGTAAATAGGAAGTGGGGATGTGTACTATTTGATGACACAACGGAATACGTTTATGAAAGAAACGAGATGGAGAAGTGGTAAATGAAATTGAAGCTTCTTGTCTCTGTTTTGCAATGGTGAAAGCTAACTCATGTGTGTGATTGGGAAATTCAAGCTTTTAGCAAACTGAAGGTACTCTTTTTCGTGGAGATTGATATTATGATTAGGGGTGATAGTCAATTTGGTTTTGCCGGTTTTGGAATCAATCCAAAATAGTCGGCTTAGTTGGCTTTATAAAGAAGAGATCTAAACCAATGTCAAATATAAAACGAAACCAATGAATTGATTTTTATTTAGTTTGGTTTATTATTGGTTTGGTTCTTGATTATTTATAATTTCTTTTTTTCTTCAAAATTTTAATTTTAATTTCTAATTTTGTTTTGAATGGTCCTTCTTGCTAATTTTAAATTAAAATTAGGTCAAAAGATATATGCACCATAATGATAAAAACATTAAAACATACCTAATTTTAGAGTTTACATTTTAGGGTATATATATTTTTGGTTCGATTTAGTTTTAAATGGTTTTTTAATCAAAATCCGATCCAAACCAATACTTTCCAATTTTATACTAAAAAAATCAAACCAAATCAGGTTTGGTTTGATTTTTCGAATTTTTTTCCCACCAAATTATGATAATGTAATGTAAGAAACTAAAAACTCAACAACATTTATTGTATTGCAGGTTTAATTTTGACCATCACATATTCTTCTTGACTTTCAGTTGTTTAAAACTATTGTTCTTTCTTCTTTATCTGTTCTTCCATTTAGTTCTTATTTGTTTTTTTCTCCACAGAAAATTTGCTTTTGCTTTGTTTTGGCAATTTGATTAAATCTCTCTCAGGTCCCCTGAAATGATGAGCATATATGAAGAGGCGCTTGTTTCCACACATTATAACCTTCCACTCTCAATTTTAAAAATTAAATTCATAAAATTATATAAGCGGTTTGGATGGACTTTTAAAAACCTATTTTTTAACTTTTTTTTATTAAATTTTTTTTATAAAAATTATTTAAAATACACTTCAAAATATATTTTGAGTAGTTATCAATCAAACACACTAATTTTTTCCAAAATAACTTATTTTTTAAATTAAACACTTGAAAATGCATTCCAAACGCACCCTAAATGTTAAAATTGGGTCAAATTAGACCTTTAAACTTACATAATTGTATAAATGGTAACATTCATACGAATTTAAGAATTCAAATTTTATTATTTGTAGATCAATTTCTACAATTATGGTAAGCTTGAGGGTCTAATTTTAATATTTGTAAAAGTTTAGGGGTCTAATTTTTACAATTAAAAATTTGAGGGTTTAATTGCAACTATCACCGTATTTCAAAAGTGATTTTTGCAATTTACTCTTTTGTGTTTCTTGAAAAGAAAAAAAAAAATCTTTATTAATAAATTAAGGGCTGAATTAATGCACTACAAGAGGAAGTTAGAAAAAATTTGGGTACTTCTGATATTATTTGTAAAAGTAGCGGTTTTCTTCGTCCAGTTGCATCTCGCAGTGGATTTCTATATAGATAGTCTTAGTTGTAAGCTCATATTACACTGTTGTTTCTACATTCAATTTATTTTAGAAATAGCCCAATAGCCTACAAATTTTTACTAATATTGGTGTCTATTTATCATCAAGGCCTCCTCCATGATTTTTATAAAACAAAAAAAATTATAAAAATTACTTAGGATTTTGCTTATCTCTCCCCATGTGTAGCCTAGGACTTCATGACCATTGATATTCCTTTGAAAAAAACTGAAAACTCAGTAGAATCCCATATTCTTTATTCTTCTTTCTTCTAACTAAATCCTTTATTCCTCCTCCGTCTCTTTTTCTTCTTCCCGGCAGACGGCGATTGGGCAGCCATTAAACAAATCTAAGGGAAATTGCTATTTCTAACCCAAAAGTTTCTGATGGGATAAAACTAACCTCTTTTTAAAAAATTCTTTTTCTAACCCATTTTTCAACTTTTCCGAATTTCAGAGATGGGTCCCACGTGGTGAAATGACATAAATACCCGAAAATCTTGTTCCTCAACACTTAAACCACATCTTCTCAGAGTCCATCTTCTTCACAAGAGTCCATTTTTTTTCAGTACTCTCTAATGTCTGTCATTTGTTGTAAAACTCATCATATGTGACCCGATTTTCTAGAAATAAAACCACGAAAAACTTCTTCGAAACGCTGATTTTTGGAAATTTTGGGTTTTCGAATACATCGCGGTAAAAAACGGAAAAGAAAATCCAAAATTTTCATGTAAAGAAGGTCTAATATGTATAGGAATGTCTGAAATCACCAAGAAAAAGAATTCGGAATGCGTTTTTTGATCGCTGTCATCTTTTCCGTAAATTCATGTTTCCTGTAAGTTGATGGAGTTGACCGAAAAAGTGACAGAATGCGTTTGAGTGTTGAGGAACAAGACTTTTGGATATTCACGTCATTTCACCATGTGGGACCCATTTCTGAAATTCTAAAAAGTTGAAAAATGGGTTAGAAAAAGAACTTTTTAAAAAAGAGGTTAGCTTTGTCCCATAAAAAACTTTTTGAGTTAGAAATAATAATTTTCCCAGATCCAGCATGAGGTGAATCAATAGTGCGGGGCGAATCTAGGTGGTGGTGTGGGGTTTTTTGGGAGGCCGACACGTGCAAAATTATCTAAAATTATCTCTAGAACCTTCATTAAAAATTTTCAAATCTAAGGACATTTGAAAATCTTTTCTAGTTTGGTTCCCTAGAGCGCATTTTTATTAATTTTCTATAAAAAATATATAATTAAGAAAAATCATTATAAATAAAAAAAATATCAAACTATTTACAAATATAGCAAAATTTCACTTTCTATTTGTGATAGATCGCGATAGACATCTATCCGTGTCTATCTAATAAAGTGATAGATGTCTATATGGGACTATCGTCGTCTATCACAGATAGAAAATAAAATTTTTCTATATTTGTAATTATTTTTAGTAGTTTTTCTATTTTTTAAAATATCCCTATAATTAAATTAGCTTAAATATATATTTTTATTGTAATTGAAAATTTTACTTCATATTTATTTTGAGTTAATCAACGGATAACACCAATGAATTAAAAAGTTTGTTTACTCAAGATAAAAAATGTAAAATTAATAATTTTAGTAACTAAATAGACATTAAACTCGATTAAAAGGTAAAAGTGTAACCTTTTGAACCTAATAATTAAATCGAAATTAATTTATAACTCTATAATGAAAATTTATCCTTTTAAAATTTAGGAATCAAATAAACCTCCACCTTTAGTTTTGAGGGGTGGGGTGCTCTATTGAGAATAAATTTTGATTAGTTTTGCAAATAAAACTCTTTTCCATCTTTGCCCTCCAGTTTATGCTCTTTCTTTTTATTTTTTATTTTTCTTTTAACTTGAAAAGAGACCTAAATTACCAAAATTCTATATCTTCATTCCAATTACCTTCTTGTTGGACACTTGTGGCCTAAGTTTGGTTCTTTACTTGGTCCACACTCTTGCTATCTTAAGACTTAAGTTACCAAATTTAAAACCTAAATGACCATATTCTCAATCCTCATTTTGGAACTTTTAAATTTGAGTTACTTTTACATGCTTAATTCATACCTTCTTGACTAAGAAAACAAATATTTTTTAAAAACTCATTTCATTTAAATACTTTTTTTTAAAAAAAAATTATAATAAATTAAAACAAGAACATTTATATGTTTGGTGTACATGGAATGATAAAGTTAGTGAACAGTTTTCGAGTTCGAAACTCTTTCAACACTTTTTTTTTTTTTTATTCTCTCTCTTTTTTCTTTTTTCTTTTGATTCTCTGGTATATATTATCTGTATCCAAAATATTTTAGATAATTTAATTGAAAATAAACTTCATTCTATTCTAAAATAATATATATTTTTAAAAATTTTATTCTTTGTTTGTATATTACGTGGATAAGTTTACTTCATATTTTTTTCCTATTTTTTTAAATTGGTGTGGAATAGGTCTATATTGTTTAAACAATTTTTGATAGATCTCTAAAATTTTAGTTATATATTAAATAAACCCTTCAATGTTAACAATGTTCAATAGATGTCTGAGATTTCAAATTTGAATTCAATAGGTTAGGCATATATATTTTCTAAAAATCATTGCTATGTAAGAGAAAATTTAATTTTATCTTTAATTGAACATGAAATTATAATAGCGTATCTATTAGATATGTGCATCTCGAAAGATATTAAAAAATTTGAAAACTTATCAAACAACAAATTAAAATTTATGTATGATAGAACATCTATTTATTTTTTAAAATTTTGAATGTATCTCTATTGCATACAAAATTAAAAATTGTAGATTTATTATACATTGAAGGTTTACACTACAAAAAAGAAGAAAGGTTTCTATCCACGCAAAATCTAAAATTTAAATAACTAAAATTAACATTTAACATTATGAAATTGTGCCTTTGTGACATATCTTCTAGATCCGCTATTGCGGTTGCCCTTTCTAAAAATATATATATATAATTGAAAAGTTATACAAAACACAACTTTGACGTTCTACACGTGCTCGTTTAAGGAGGGTCGTGCTCGTTAAAGTTTCAAATATGTATAAGAGTTTGTTTAGATTGACTTAGAAAAAAAAATATGTTTTTCAAAAAATCATTTTCATTTAAATACTTTTGGTAAAAATTGTTTGAAATTAAAACGCTTATGTGTTTGACAACTTTTTCTCAAAAGTGTTTTTATATATTAGTTAGTTTGGTTTGTTATATAGTAAAAGTGTTTTTATTAATATCAAATTACTATAAAATCTATGAATTAATAATTTAAAATAATTGTTGTCAGAATTGGTCACGGAGTGGTTGTCGTCAAAGTTGGTGGTGATGACGGCCAGAGTTGGCAACAGGTAGTGGTCAGAGGTAGTACCGGCGGTGGCTGGAGGTAGTGGTCGAAGTTGACTGGCAGCAGTGGTCGGGGTGGTGGTCGTAGTTGGCAGGTAGAGGGCACGAAAACATAATGGAAGTGAGGTAGACGACTTCCTTTGACATTGAGGATAAGAGTACAAAGACTATGACAATCGAGCTATGCTCATTTTGACACTTATTAAAGCTTATAAAAACGTAAATCATTACAAGAAGTTGATCTTTATTATGAACAAAACATTATTATTTATTAAACTATGTTTGAATTTACATGACCATAACACGAACTAAGTCATATGATTTGGAGTAAGAGAGATGAATACGAATAATATTAACAACAACTATGAAAACGGGTTCATAAAATCGAAAATAGTTAGTCAGTTGTACTAATGAAAAAGAAAAAAGAAAAAGTATAGGAGTGTAATGCTTTAAGGGGAGAGGTTTTATGTAAGTTTCCGACAACATTCCTATGTGATGTATTGATAATATTAAACGAAATTAAGTACGACATTTTTCCATCACAAACGTGTGGAGCCTTCTCTATATGGACCCAATGAGAAAAAAGGGGAAAACAAGGCAATAAGGTTCCTAAGTAAAAATTAACCTACATATAGAAGAATAATTAATAATTTCATAAAGTTATAAACCAAAATATTAGTGGGTAGAGTAGTTGGGTTAGTTCCTATTAGAAAAGAAAAAGGTAACAGTTGTTGGTGATATAAATAATAATAATAATAATAATAATAATAATAATAATAATAATAATACAAGTTTGATATAAAATTAAGGTTAAAAGGGTGGGTTGAAATTAATTATGAATGTAAAGAATTAGTAATGGAAGTTAAAATACGATAGAATAAAGAAAGTAAAGATTAATATGTTATGTAATAAATGAAAGATTGGTGGAGGAAGGAAGGCATAAAAGTTGGTTTAATTAAAAGTTGGTGTCCACGACTGATCTTGAATACAAGACTTGACTTAATCTAACCTGAGAGCCTATTTCTAAGACGAAAAGGCCCGGTTGGGGTGGAAACAGCCCGGCAGCGAAATGGAAGAATGGAAGACGTGAAAGGGCACTTGGGAAGCTTAATTTCGAAGGAAACAATGAGGGTAATTTGAAAAGGACAAAATTGGAGCGTGGAATTTGGAATTGGAGTTAGGAAATTATGTTTTTATTTGAGTTATCAACTTCATTACTACAAAATGGAGCTTTGTTTTCAGAATATTTTGGGAGTTGAGTTTCGTTGCCCTCTCCATCAAACTTCCAAGTTTTTTCTCATTCAGGTTTCTTCTTTCTTCTTATTATATGGATAGAATTCCATTAAATTTTAATTAAATAATTTACCTTATACTTTCAACAAATAATTATTTATATGGTCGTAGAAAGTTAAAAATCATTCCAATTACGTAATTTATCAATTTTCTAATTCTTTTTTAGGAATAAAATTGACAAAATTTTTAATATTCAAAATCCTCTGTGTCGTTGCTTATTTTCATGCATGTCATTTAAATTATTGGTTTTAATGTACTTAACACATTTATATTCAAAAGCTAACTGGTAAAATTTAGTAACTTTTTAAAAAATCGATAATTAAGTATAATTATAGGTAAAGTTATAAGTCTTAGGATTAATTTTTAGAAGTGAATTGACAAAAACACTCGATGTTCAAGTCGTTTGTATTTTAGATTTTATTTTTTTTTTCAATTTTATAAGTAAATTAAAAATTATTATTTTCAATGTAACTTTTTTTTCTAACTTTTATAAATGAATGAACTATAAGAAGATTAAATCATAAGTTTTAGAAATTATTTGACAAACTATTAATACAACAATATATCAAAAGTTAAATTTAAAAATCATGGAAATTATAAAATTTATTATTCTTAGTAATAATAATAGTAACCATTATTTTTATTAATTACTATTATTTTTTTAAAAAATACATCATTAGAGAGATTATTGGTACCAATATACTTAGTTCAAAGCATTCTTTAGCTTAATTTCAGTTGACATTGTATCATTCTCAAGCATCCCGACCTATAATTTGCATATCTTTGAGTATTCTCTTAGATTAAATAATCTAATAAAAATTATAAGGCAAGTTAAGATAATGGGTAAAAAGAAGAAAAACAAATTTAAGTAGAAGAGAAAGTTCAATTGTTTATAAAAGAAATTTATGAAGAGAGATGCTTAATAGTTGAAGATCAAAGTTCCAAAACCTTTAAAATTTGATCATTATATATACTTAAAGGAAAATTCATAAATTTTAGAAATTAAATTATAGAAATAATTTTTTTTTTCATATTTTAACCTCTTATCTCTTGAATATGTATAGGTTATGTATGGATGTGAGAATGTGAAAAGAAAATAAATAATTAATGTAAATTTTTATTTTAATTTTGATTAAATAATAATCAATATTGAAACAATTCTAAAAAAAAAAAGTATGCAACACAATGTGCCTGTTTTTTTCTTCTAAGTACAGTTCTTTTATTATTATTTTATAACAAATTAATAAGGATAATTTAGGTTTTCTTTAAAATAAAATACAATATTGTAAATTTTAAATTTGTTGAGTGGGAAAGTAGTCCAAAAATATTCTCCCCATAAGCCACTTTCTAAAGTAATAAGATAAGATAATTATAATTAAATACAAATTATTATAATTTCCTGACAATGAGATTAGAAATCTCTTTACATCCCAACTCTTTAGATTCCTTAAAATAAATGGTGATTAATTTCTAGGTAGTTTTTTAAAATGACAATTGCTCGAAATATTTTTAAATATAACAACATAGTATTGATGATAGACATCTATAAATGCTATCATTAATAGATACTAATAGATGAGATAGCGATAAATGATAACTGTCTGTTAGTGTCTATCACTAATAGACAATAATATTTTACTATATTGGTAAATAAGGTGACTCAATTTCCTATTTTTGAAAACAACTTTAATTTTTATCTATACTTGGTGATTAATTTTTAATTAATTGTTGATAATTAATTAATTGGAATCTTTATGAGTCATGAAATTACACATGTTTTGTTTTAATTTCCTCACCAAAAGAAACATTAGCTTGTAAGTGATGAGTAATCTTTTATTTTTCAACAAATATTTTACATAAAAGAATATACGAATTATAAATGAACCAAAAAAAAGAGAAAAAAAAAACCAAAGATCCTAGATATACAACCCAATTCCTTAAAATAGATATGCTAAACTTATAAACATTGATATACAAACTTAACTAATATTGAAATTCATCAAAAGTGGAGTTGTAACGTCATGAACTTTAAACCCAAGACATAGATTCAAATGTGCATCCCCTTGCAACTTTAATATACCACCAAAACACAAGCATACCCTTACAATTTTTAATGTACCACCAACATCTTGAAATGTTGTGAAAATTGAATCGGTTTTGAGAGCAAAGAGAACATAAAGAACAAAAACAAAAAAAGATTGCAAGGAACTTTAAGTGTTGGTGAAAAAAATGGTGAATAAAATGCTCATGGTAAGATGTGAGTTACAAAATCTTTCAATTTTATAACTTCATAAATTCAATTTATGAATTATAACTGAAGAATGTCGTAGGAAAAACATTTTACATTCTAACATTTTGTTTTATCATATTTATTTATTATTGGTAATCAATTATTTGTTAATTATTTAGTTAACTATCTTCAATCAATTGATAATGGGTTGATAAAAAAAAATATGTGTGGTTACATTTTTCTAAGAATACCATTATGGATATTTAATTTAAACCACTTCACCATCCATAAATTAAACAACACCATTAATGAAATTAAATCACTACCATCATGAGTTTTAATTAATTTGAAACAATTGGTGTATAAGAGAGAGTTTGGAATGTGGTTGGATGTGTTCATCATTTTGTAATTAATTTGAAATTTGAGGGGCATAACCGTTAAAAAAAAAGTTTTCAAAAATCATCGCTTTTTAATATAATTACAGATAACTTAAAACTACAATAACGAAAATCCAAAAATACAAAGGATCTAAATAATTTAAATCTAATATTTAAAATATACGCATTAAATTATAAGTTTAATAATGGTTAATGTTTATATTTATTTGTTCGTCTTTTTTTTATTATTAATTATTTGGTTATCTCTAAAAAAAAGTGTTTAATAAATTTACTAACTCTGAATTTTACGTCAAATAGTTCACTGAAATTAAAATATGCTTTATAAATTCTTAAACTTTTAATTTCATATTGGTTAAATACTTAAATATTAAAATGTAATTTTTCACAAATTTTTCACTGGTTGGTTCAAACAATATGAAATGAATAATCAAAGCAAATTATTTTAAACTAGGGTTAGATGTTTAAATGAATGTCTTTATCTTTTATATAGTTATCTAAAAAGAAAATGAATAATAAATTACATAGCTGGATTACTTGTTTAGTTAGTAAAATTAAAATATCAATATTAGTTTGAAAAAGTAATCATAATTAACTACTGAACTAAAATTAGTGAAATAATTAAAATATTAGTTTTAGATGAGTCACATTCAAAGAATATTTAATTTTTTTAGAAAAGAATATTTAATTTATAAATTATACTTATTTAACTAAAAATATATATATGATCTTAGATTAGCTCTGTTATATTATATTGAATTTCTTCAAATTGGGCAGTTGCAGGGTGCTCCACGGATTTTCAAGAAAACTCCATCATCTTCTTCCTCTCAATTCTATTCCAAGGAATTTACTGGTTTCCGTTGGATTAGGGATGTTGATTTCACTCCATCTTCTTGCATTGGACAATCCTTTGCTCTATGTTTGGAACTTTCTCCTCGACATCACCTTCCTTCTTTCTTCCAAACATTGGTCGGCTACAAAGAAACCTATGGTCCATTCATTCTCCAAAAAGGTTCTTCTTTCTCTTCCATTTCAAATCTGGTTCCTATCATTACTCCACCCCAAGCCTTTGATATCTCTTATAAAATTTTGTTCAAAATCAATGCCTTAGTTCAAAATGGTTATCTTCCTGGACCAACAATAGATGATAAATTCTTTCGCCTAGTCGATTCAAGTGAAATTCATTCAGACTATGTCAAACATGCCCTAGAAAAATTGTTTCATTTGAAGGAATGTTGTTATGAACCACAAAAGTGGCTAAAGCACCAATATCTGTCATATTATAGCTCTAATCAGCTTCCATGGAAACTTAATATTTCATTGGATGATAGCATGGTCTGTGTGCATAGAGTTCAAATTACACCATCTAAAGTGTACTTTTGTGGTCCGGAGGCCAATCTTTCTAATAGAGTAGTCCGTCGTTTTATTGATGAAATAGATAACTTTTTTCGGGTGTCTTTTGTTGATGAGGAATTGAATAAACTTTATTCTGTTGACTCCACGTACATCATCTATTGAAAATAGTGAAAGAACTAAAGTTTATGATAGAATACTGTCGGTGTTAAAAAATGGTATAATCATTGGTGATAAAAAGTTTGAGTTTTTGGCTTTCTCGACTAGTCAACTAAGGGAAAATTCTTTTTGGATGTTTGCTTCAAGGGAGTGGATGGGTGACTTTTGTCAGATAAGGAATGTGGCAAAATATGTTGCTTGACTTGGTCAATCCTTTGGCTCGTCTAGAAAAACTTTGTGTGTTGAAGAACATGAGTCTAGAAAAACTTTGTGTGTTGAAGAACATGAAATTGAGGTTATTCCTGATGTAGAAGTTAAAAGGAAGAAAATTATATATTGTTTCTTTGATGGGATTGGAAAAATATCTAAAACATTGGCTAAGAAGGTTGCTGAAAAATGTGGCTTGATCAATCATACACCATCTGCCTTCCAGATTCGATATGTTGGATACAAAGGCGTTGTTGCTATCGACCCAACGTTGAAAAAGAAATTGACATTATGAAAGAGTATGTTGAAGTATATGTCACTCGATACGCAACTTGATGTTTTGGTATGGAGCAAGTATCAACCTTGTTTTCTTAATCGTCAAGTGATTATTCTTCTGTCAACTCTTGGAATTAAGGATCATGTTTTTGTTAAAAAGCAAAAGAAGGCTATATATCAACTAGATTCTATTTTAAAAGATCCATCAAAGGCACTAGAAATGTTGGAGTTGATGTCCCTGGGAGAAATGACTGGTATTCTGAAGCAATTGCTTTTGTTTTACAAGCCAAATAAAAAACCTTTTCTAAATATGATGCTACGAACATTTCGAGCGAACAAATTTTTAGATTTGAGGACCAAAGCGAAGATCTTTGTTCCTAAGGGAAGGACAATGATGGGTTGCCTGGATGAAACCTGAACATTAGAATATGGCCAAATATTTGTTCATTGCTCTGTCCCTAGAAGATCAAGTGAAAGTAATTTTGTAGTTAAGGGTAAAGTGGTTGTTGCTAAAAATCTATGTTTACATCCGGGGGATGTGCTGTGCTCAATGTTGTTGATGTGAAAGTTTTGCATCATATGGTGGATTGTGTTGTCTTTCCACGGAATGGTAAAAGGTAAGCAAGCTATCACATTTCCATATTTGTTGCAAATTCGTGCACTTTCCAAATACTGTATGTTTACATGTAGCTCGTTTCCTTATGCTTTCTAATAAGATTATTAACATCTTTTCATTAGTCTATTTTTAATAGCAATCTTTTTTATATTAATTTTTGTTGTCCTTAACTAATTTTTCAATATATTATATCAAACCTCACCCAAATGAATGTTTTGGGACCGATTTGGATGGTGACTTGTACTTTGTTTGTTGGGATTTGGAGCTGACTTGTATTAAACCAGTTAAACCTATGAGCTACGAGCCTACACTAACTATCCAGCTGGATCATGATGTCAAAATCAAGGTGTGGTTTTACGAAGTATTTATTGCTATTTCAAATATGTACATCTTTTTTATTCATTTTATATAAATAAGATGCATTGTATATCATATTTAAAAGTTTACAACAAATTCTACAATTAATTTTGAATTATATACGATCATTTTGATATAGGAAGTGTAGGAATATTTGGCGAATTACATGGTAAATTATAGTCTTGGAACCATTGCAAATGCTCACACTGTATTTGCAGATAAGGAGCCTAAGAAGGCAATGAGTGCTAAGTGTATTAAACTTGCAAAATTGTTTTTCATAGCTGTTGACTTTTCAAAGACCGGTGTGCCAGCAAACTTACCACACAATCTTTGCGTTCATGAGTATCCAGATTTCATGAACAAGCCCAACAAACCAACTTATGTATCAAATGGTGTTCTCGGGAAACTTTTTCGGGGAGTGAAAGATGTTTCTTCTGATGTCAACACCCTTGAAATCTTCACTAGGGAAGTTGCTACCAAGTGCTACGATCCAGACATGGAAGTAGATGGTTTTGAAAAGCATTTGAGAGATGCTTTTGATTACAAAACCAGGTATGACTTCAAATAAGGGAACATTATGGATTATTATGGTATCAAAACAAAACCTGAATTAGTAAGTGGAAATATCTTAAGAAGGGGAAAGTCTTTTGATAAAAGGAATGACTTGGAACAAATTAATTGTGGCATGAAATCACTAAGAAAAGAGGTCAGGGCTTGGTTCAATGAGAAGGGAAGTAAGTCTACATACGACAACAACAAAGACGAAGATGAAGAATATGCAAAAGTATCTGCGTGGTACCATGTCATGTATCACCCAGATTATTGGGGTCGTTACAATGAAGGTATGCAAAGAGATCATTTTTTGAGTTTTCCATGGTGTGTTGCTGACAAGCTTATTCAAATCAAAAGAGAGAAGACATCATTGATGAACTTTTCACCAATGTCATCATTGATACACAAATTGGGCGGGTTGAAGTTTATACTAACTTTTGGAGGCCAAGTTATGTTTTTCATTCTAATATTCTCTATATTTTTAGCATGTGAAATATAATATGTTTATGTAACACACCTAAGTTTTAAATTTCTTGGTTTTGTAATTAATTTTATGAAGTTTTTTTTTTATTAGGTTTTATATGCTTAAAGAGATGGTATGAGATGATTAGAAGGTTTGACGTCTATGTTCTTGAGTTCTAAGATGATGGTGAGGAGGTTGTAATCTAATTTGTATCTTCTTACTTAAAAGAGATGAATTTTAGAGTTTTTTGTTTGTACTCTTATGCTTCATTAGATGATAACAATGAATTCAGCAGTATCTTACATTATATTTAAGTATAATGGTATTTGTCTTTGTTACTTGAAGAAAATCCATTCTGTGGACTTTGAGACAAATTCCTAAGTCTTAATTTTGGTTATTATACAAATGGTCGATATGGGTTTTTTAATTGGTTGAGATCGTATTCTCGTAGTCCTAGAATACAAAATACAATACAATAATAAGAGCATAGTTAAATAAATAAATAAAACCAAAACAAACAATTGTTTGAAGAGGGAGATTTGAGATTTTATCGATCATTACTCATTGAGACGGTCTTATATACTTGGTCTTACATATTAGATACTTTAGAACCGTTCTATATGTTTAGTATAACAAGTGGAGATATAGAAATTGGAACCTTTTGCTTCAAATAAATGAGTATATATCAATTACTTTAATCACTTTGACAATTATTTTACACATTAACATCCTAAATTAAAATATTATGTTAAAAAATTATAATCTAAGAAAATTATTAAAGTCGTATCACTAGAATTTTTTTCAGGGTGTATATTAAGATTTTGTTTGGATTTAATTCTTACCAAAATTCACTTCAAAGTTCAAACCAACTGAATAAGATCAGTACTAAAAACATATATATATATATATAATTTAAACTTTAAATTAATAATTTTGTTAATTTAAACTCTAATTTTGTGATAGTATAAATTTAAACCCCAAATTAATAATGGTATTAATTTAAACTCTTAATTTTCATAAGTACATCAATTTAAAGCATATCAATTTACACATTTCATTCACATTTAGTTTAAAAAATATCATGCAAAATATTTAATTCTTTCAATTAAACTTATAAGTTGTTATAATGAAATCAATTTATAACTTTTAGTAGCATTGTATTTGAAAATCATCAATGTATAGATTCTTATATGTGTAGATTTCTACAAATGTCAATTTTACAAAATTAGTGATTATAATTTGAATGGACAATTTTCAAATAAATCTTAATTAAGAGTCTAAATTGATTCACTTATGTAAGATTAGAGATTTAATTGATAAAATTACAAATCTCTCATGATGGTTATCCAAATAAAACATAATAAAGGGTTTAAATCGATACATTTATGAAGGTTTAAATTGATACAATTATTAGTTTAGAGTTTAAATTAATACAATTATTAGTTTAGAGTTTAAGAATATAAATTGATATTTACAAAATTTTGTTTTTAAACACTCAGTAATTTTCGATATATATCAATAAGTCAATTTCTTGATCTCAGCTTTATATTGAGTAATTGCAAAGGGTCCCCCAATATTTCATTTCTTGAAAATAATGAACATCACACAACATTTTATCTAATCTTCGCTGATTATAAAATGGTTTTCAAACTTTTTTAAAAAAATAAAGATAAAATATTTAAAGCTACACCTCCGGCTCCAACTTACTTTATAGCTATCTAAACAGAGTATTAGGAAGATAATTCAATAGTAAAATGCTTTGTGCACTACCCATAAAAGGATATAAAACTGTTAAAGCTCGAAATAATGCAATTTCTTTTCACCTCTAAGAAGAAAATAGATTACAAAGAAGAGCAACAAGGGTGTAAATGGGGACTTAGAGACAACCACATCAACCCAAAACGGCCAAACATCAAAATGTACGTTCACCCATTGTCCAAATAGATTTAAACTTGTGCAGGAGGAGCCACGGCTGAACCGCTAACGAGTGGTTCGATTATCTCAAGGAGTTCGTTACGCAAACCTGTGAAGACAATTGAATCTGTTTCAATTGGTCTAAACTTGACCAGAGCTGAAGGAACTAACTCCTCATCATCTAGTGTTTTAGATCTCTCTCCTTCTGCGGGAAAATGAGCGATTGTACGCCGCTTAACACCGACAGGATGTATCAACTCGAATTCCAAGCCGGGTTCTTTCAGTGCTGTGCTCACAAACTGAAAACAAAACAGACATTCCTTCATTTTCCACTCCAGCGGCCATTTAAGACAAGACATAGACACTTCAGGTTATGGAAATTGTACTGACAGGTATGGTTCGAGAACAGCAAATAATCTCACATAAAAAACAAGCATCCGAATAGACAAAAACAATGTGTTACGAGTTTCAACTAATGTCATCGTAGATCAAATGATGAATTAGAAAAGAAAAAATTTTCCCCTAATAACCAAGGCCACTCTACGCACCAGCAAACAATGATCAAGCTATTAAAGAATGAGTATACTCTTTGTTTCACTTGCTATGATAAGCTAAGTAATAATTCCTGAATGGACTGCCACCAAGATATCAGTAGTAGGCAGGGAGAGTTTAGACATATACTTCTAATTTTTTTTGGTGGTGCCACTTGAAATGCAAGCGAGGGAGAAGACATCACAATTCACAGTTACACACACTGAGTACATGTTTGGAAGTAACTCTAAAGTGGTTAAAATCACTTTTGTCATGTTCCTAATTACGCTAAAATAGTCACTCAAAATTAATTTAATATTTGATGTTATACTTTTAAATGCAATTTTCATATCATAAAAATTGATGTTAAATGATTAAAAAGCATGTTTTAGAGTGATTTAAAAATGACAAAAATAATTTTAACCATTTCAGAATCATTTCCAAATATGACTTATGTTCAAGGGTCTAAGTTAATGAATAGAGCTAACCTCATATAGCGCACTTGTCGGTTCCCAAGGAGAAAAAACACCTTGAAGTACCACGCCGTCGGGAAATTGAATTCTGATAACTGTTCTTGTGTACTTCCTCCTAGCAGCTTTTGCCTGTTTTTCCTTGTATGATTTGGGAACCAAAAGCTGAGATTCAGCAATCTTTTGCTTCCTCATTATAGCTTCTCTTTTAACCTCTTCAACAGAGAGTTTGTAGAAGGAGTCTGGTAGTTCAATGTTGGCTGCAACGTTTTCAGGGACAGCAAAGAATACCCGAATCTGGAAATAAGAAATTGTCCAAAAAATAAGGCCTGGAAAAAAAAAATTAAGTAAAACAAGTGTTCATTCAGTTTCTCACTAGAATGTTCTAACAGAACATCTTCATACAAATTTATTTCCAGAACATTTTTTGGGAATTCACTAATTGTGACTTCAGCCAATTAGTATGACTGAAGCCATACTAAATAGACAACTCAGCGATGCCATTTCCCGAATAAATAGGAACCAAACATCTCATCAACAGAAGGTGCCCTTTTCTAAGATGTAAATCATGAGCCATGGATCATAGAGTAACAATTTAAGCTTCCTATTCTGCCTTTTGCATAAGCCAAAAGGACCCGTCTCTATCTTTATTATTGACATTGATGAATTTTGAAGTTCAAGAGAATTTTGATTTAAAAATTATGCTTCTTTCTAAATAAAATGAAAATCAGTTCCTTATAGATACTTTAAATCAAGCACAAGCAACCATGCATCCCTACTGGACCCTTACCAGAGCCTCCTCCCCAATAAAAACTAAACGACAAAAGCAAGTGTACATTGGTCTCTTTGGAATGAGAGCAACAACCATACATTTAACAACTCCTCTTCTGATAGATTTTTTAAGCTGTTTTTATTCTTGCTCTTGCATGGTGAAATTATGAATGATTTCTCTCGTTTCGCAAGTCTAAACCACCTTTCCACAAATTGGAAAGGCTTTTATGTAGCTTCCTTTTGCTCAGGGTACCCCTTTTATATTTTATCACATCAATGAAAGGCTTTATATATATATTTAAGACGTAGGAGACAACTATCAAATTGAAGGCCTAGAAGTATTCCACAAAAACTTCTTTTGGACTCTTTTTCCTGCCTCTAAGATAGTTTCTAGGCTTTCAGTTTCTTATAGAACAACCATCGTTGTTTGACAGCCCAAATTTGCACTGGCTTGGGAAAGCTACAGAGAGTGACAAGAGACGGGACAAAACTCAAGGTTCCAAGCAAATAGGAAATCATGGGAGAAATAGACCAACAGGATATCATCAGCAAGAGTGAGGAGCAATTTGAGGAAAGTATCCATAACTTCTGTATTGGTGACTTGATGTCTTGAACTAAAATATGGACCACGTAATGTTACTTATAGTCACCAAACGAAACATTTTGAACAACTTACTTCAAGCCAAGTCATTACCAGGATTGAACATTATATCATGAGCAGAATTCTCTTATCTAGCCATGAAAAACACTTCTCTGTTAGTGGTCCTTTAGCAACATTTACATCAGAAACTCAATTTTAGTGACATTTCATCTGTTCATTTGAAAACTATATATTCACAGCAGAGACCGACCAAGAGCTTCACCTTTTCTTACTGCTCATAAGTCATAACAACCCTGTTATCAAGTAGTGTGTATCACTGTGAAGTGTGACCATAAAAGTATATTATCTTTAGTTCCATTGAACAATAATGGAACCTTTCCAAGAAATAAAAGTTGACACAAAATATAAAACTCAGTGCAAATATGAAATAAATCATATCTCATTCCCTCAGGACTTAAGATTTCTGTGTTAACCATACCTGTCTGTCTACCTTCTTTGGTTCAATCAGTGCAGATGCAGTGCTGGCTTTCTTTTGCTGTTCATCAAGCTTTGGCCGGTCAATCGAATCTATTACCTTACTTAATAGGTTAATTTCTTCCTCTGTTGGAACGTCCATGATTGCCCACATTTCACCATCTTCCTCTTGCAATTTAAAACCTACAAACTCCAACAATTCCACTCCCCCCACAGACTCACCAATTGCCTCCTTAATTTTGGGATTACTCAGACGAATTTTCCTAAACTTTGAATTCTCTGGTTCCCGAACTATGTTCCTCAAAAGCTTCAGAGCAATATCCAATGAACCTTGTGATGGCTTCCCGGATAAGAAAGTGGCAACACAAGCCTCCAATTCACTCCGAGATTCTGCATCACTCGTAGGTGGATCTTCAGCTCCCTTGGCTGTACTATCGTTGACACAGCTATCTGCGTGCACCGAAACCTCTTCTTCAGACCTGTAACTTTGGCCACAAATCGGACATTCAAACACATTTAAGGAATACCCATTTCCAGATCTTTTCCCAGATGTTATAAACGAGTCAAATGGGTCAAATCCATCGGCCGGTTTACGATCTGGGTTCGATTTATTCGACAGGTCTGACCTGTTTTGACCATTGGCAATCGAATTCACAAGCGGGGGCTTAGAATCTGAAGGTGGATTAACCGGGTTCGGCTTTGAAATGGGATTCCGCGATGGGCGGGTAGGCATAGAACTAGTCGACCCAGAAGAAGACGATCCTAAAACTCTTCCCTGGCCCTTGAAACTTGACGAAGAAGAAGATGAGGACAGCGTATTATTAAACCTTTTCATGAAACCCTTGACCTTGTCCTTCACGTCTCCCATGATAAGCAATACTATCAGAAACAAAGAACTCTAACAATTACTTAATACGTTTGGAAGAATGAAGCATAAAGAAGAATACAATTTACAGCAAATTAGCTAAAGTTTTCCTCTGGATCACTAAGAAGAACAGACTTATCCAGTGATTAGCGAAAGATTTGACTTTACAGACTTGTTTCTCCTTTGAAGATCCCAAAAGTTCACAGAAAAAAAGAAGGCTGTTATTGGCGGTTGATGCTGTTCTTCGTCTCCCAACGCGGTTTCTGAAGACTTACGACTTGTATTTCCATCCAACCCTTTTTCCTCTTTCTTCTTAATTCTCTCCCAACAGAATATGACGACCAATTTTAAAGACTTAAAATGAAAAATGTCTTACATTTTTTAAATAATACTAATTAATTGATGTCATAGACAGAGTAAAGTTATAAATTTGCCCTTCAATTTTCATTCTTGTAAGTTGGAGAGAACCATCTAAAATGGGCAAAAAGGAGAAATCAAAATTTCTCTAGCCCTTTTTACATATTTGAGATATATTTTGGATGTCAAAAAAAAAAAAAAAAATCTCAAACCGGACTAAAATTTAAAATAAATTGGTTCAGAAAAGAACAACAAAGAAATTAACTAATTGCCCTTGAGAACTGGAAAATTTTAAAATAAACGAAATAGGTTTTGGTTAAAGTGGTTTGTTTTCCGAGAATAAATCTTTACATGGTTGAAACTATAGATGGCAGGAATTAATTATGTTTTTTTTTTTTTTTTAGAAATATTTTGGCAGGTATTTGGGAATGTTTCATAGTTGTATTTTGTAGGATTTTTAGTTGTCTTAAATTTACATCATATTTCAAGGGATGTTCTTGTCACTATTTATTAATTTATAATTAACTTAATATAATTTGTTAATACATTTGATTTTTTTTTAATTAATACAATTTATATTATTTTTATATATTATTTTTTTTCAACAAAATAATAATTTAAGATTTTTTCCACAAAATAAATATTGATCTGAATGTGAAAATCGTGGTAGAAAAAAATAAAAACAACTATAATATAACCAAAAAAGAGTAACATGTATGGTTGACAATATTTATTTTAGTTATATAATGAAGGACGAGGAGGAAGAGGAGGAGGAGGAAGAAGAAGAAGAAGAAGAAGAAATAGTGTGATATATATATATAACGAGGATGCTCTCAACATAGGAATTTGAAAAATCCATGTTTTATTTGGACATTCAAAAACTCTCAAAATGACTTCTATAAGGGCATTTTAAGATGCTCTAGATACTAAGGCATCTTACAATACCACAAGACAAATGCAGTAATCTATATGCCCACTCGATTCTCCCATCGGAGGTAAAAGTAGAAAAAAAAAATTCTAAAGATGGTTGGACAAAAGTTAGAAATGGCTAAATCTTAATAAATTGTAATTTTGATTATTTTTCAAGTAAGAAGGATACAAAACGTGTTATTCTTACCAACTTTCCAAAATGGTAAGTTACTTATGGGCTAACCAGTCCGAGAGCAAATTTTGGGCTAAATCTATTATTGGGCTTATGGGCCTACTAGACATAGAAGAGGGTTTGTGGACATTGTGCAAGCCCAGCCCACAATTAAATCAGAAGGCCCTTTGGGTTTCACTTAGAAGCTTTCGGACCGAATTTGATGTTATGTGCACCAAAAATGTTATAACAATAAAAATATGTTTGGTGCACCAAAAATGTTTGGTACATTTCTAAGTAAAATATTCGAGAAGGAGTCCTGAAAAGTGGAGTGGGCAAATTGTCAAACTATTTCGGTGTCTTTTTTCCCTTCCACTTCACTTATTTGTGCATTTTTTCTTTTCTAACTTTTAGATGGTATGTTATGATTGATTTATTATTTCGCATAATTTAGATTTAACTGTTAATTGTTAACTTGAATTATTTGCTTAGTATTAATTTTTTAAATTAAAGTACAAATTTGGTTCACCTCTAAATTAATAAGAGTTTCATAAAGTGAAAAGAAAGGTTTATAGAAATGATTTACAATATTTCACAAATATCTTAAACTTTAATTATTTTATTTTTTAGATAATCTAAACTTTCTTATACATTCTCTCTTCTATTAAATTTTTGTACTATTTTATAATTAAAATGTTTGTAAAATTCAAATTGTACTTAATGTTAATTATATAAATTTTTTTTTCTAAAATAATCATTAATTAAACGATAGGTCATAATTAATTGTGAGTTCTCATTTAATGATTTTCTTTTTTATTTATTAATGAACATGTTATATATTCCTAAAACTAAGGAATATGATATACTAATTACATTTTAGCGTTCTTCGAAAATTCCATTTCTTTTTTAGTCCCATGGTGGGTTCTTCCTTGTATTATTTTATGGATATTCAAGATCCATCGTTCAACTTTGTTTATTTCAAATATATACAATCTTATTTCAAATATATACAAGGTTATTTCAAATGCATTTAGAGAAAGTACAAATTTAAGGTTGTTATATGATATATACTCCATATTTTAATTTGAGTGTCGTTCCAATTGAGATATATATTCCACATACTTTGTCATATATATACACATGTACATTTAGTTATTTTACAAAAATATACTTCATATTATATAATAATAATGCTAACAAGATAAACTAAAGTATAAATTATTATTTGAAACAAACTCGTATATATTTGAAGCTGAAGAATATATATGTACTTTCATGTGCAGGTGGTTGGGAGTAGTGGCAATCTCCAGCTTAGAAGCAACACCACCAGCACCGACGAAATCGTGCTCTGCCTAGATCTGTTGTCTATCTGTGGAGCTCTCCTACCTCAAATTCGGTGCCACCCATCAAATCTTACCCTCGCCCAACCTAGATTTGGTGTTGATCAACTCATATCCATGGCAAACGGTTGTTCGTGGAGCTCTACAACCTTAGACTCGGCTTCAGATCTCCTATTCTGAACTTAGATCTAGTGTCGTCTGTTCATGGTTCATCTCACATCTGACACCATCTATTTGTAGTTCATCTCAGATCCGTCGCATTTGAAGCATCTCATTTTAGGGTGGTTGAGTGAGGGATATAAGAAAAAAAGTTAAAAAAAAAAGGAGTAAGGGGGAGTGGAAAAAATAAACAATTTTGGGGAAAAAAGAAAAAATCAATTTAATGCACATGATTTCTATATTTGTGTCTTTTCTAAATTTTCTTAATGACAAAAAATGAATTGGGTGTTATGGACTTCTCGGCTTGATTTTTATGTAATATTGTAACCTATTAGGCTGTTCATAAAGAAAATAGGATATTCAAGATATTATTGTGATTTGACTTATTTAATTAGAGTATTAGTGTAGAAAATCCTACATAAAACTTTTATAGGGGAAAAGATGGTGTTGGGAAAGTTATTCACAAGCAAAATATTGAAGACTATGTAACAAACATGAGTTTAACATGTCTGTATTTGTTCCTAGAAAACCCTCCAACCAAACGACTAGGATCTAATGGCAACACTAGGCATTGAATTGAGTAATTTACCAATTTTAACTTGAGTGTTCTACAAATCGACTTGGTTGTTTGATTGAAGGATTTTTTTAGGAATTGACACAAACGTGCTGAACTCATGTTTGTTACATAGTCTTCAACATTTTGCCTATGAATAGCTTTTCAAACATCATCTTTATTTCGATAGAGGTTTTCTTTACCCTTCCAAAACCGCAAGTTTTCTATTTTTCCATCTTCTTTTGTTTTTCATTTTATATATAATTTTATTTTGAATCTAGTTAATTAATTAATTAATTAACTAATTGATATTAATTTAACAAAATTATTGTAATTATTTGATTTATTAAATCAATAATAATCTATTAAAATATTTACTTAATTTATTTTAACAAATAATAATTTATTAGAGGAATGCAATTACTTATTTACATAAATGATTAATTAAATAGCCAACAATATCTTAAATATATTTATTTAAACACTTTTGATAACAACTATTTAAAATAAAGACACTAATGACTTTCAAAATCCATTTTCAGCAATTGCCAAACACTTGTAGTTCTTTAAAAAAAAATACTTACTTTTTCAATTAAACATTAAAAAAGATATTCCAAACCCACCTTAAGTTAGTACAAAAATTCATTTTTTAATAATTATAATTAATTATTTATTGTTTGTTTTTTTTCTATCAAACAATTATTCATTCGGATTAACTTTAATTGGATCATTCATTATTAATACATCCATGGTAACACATTTTTCTAATTTTTGTTTTTGTTCTTTTTTTCTTACATTAACCTTTGTATATTGTTTATTAAAATATATTTCTTTATGTTACCTAATTAAAATTAATTGATTCAAATAAAATTTGTAATTAGTGATGTTGAACTCTACTTGACTAAAATTAAATAATTGATATAGTAAGTAATAGTCATATGCTTATTTGATTCATTTTATTGATAAGTATACTAAATTAATGTATAACAAAGGACAGTTATTAAAAATACTAATTAGTTAATTTCAGTATTAGTGTCAAATAGAATAAATTTAATTTTAATATTAGTTATTTTAAGTTAGTATAAATATTCACTTTTTAACTGTATTTGTAATTAATTATCCCATTAACATGCTTCTTTTGTAATTAATTAATTAATATCTTTATTAATAAATTTTTTAAAATTATATGAGAAAATCATGCACAATGTTCTGTTATATCTTACTTCCAGACATGTCATTCTCAAGCATTTTTTTTCATACATCTATAAAATATTAAATCAAATGGCTCCTAAGAGTTATTCTTGTTGTAAAATAGATTTTTTTTTTTTTTTTTTTTGGGTTATTCGAGCCTTTGACTTTTTGTTCGAGATAACATAATTGCACTTTTTTATTGGCACACAATAATATAATCATATTTTTTTTGAATAAAAATATGTATGTTTTGTTTTCAAGATAATTTGCACAAAAGGGGGAATGTGGGATGACCCTAACATCTAGCCTATTCAATGGTGAAGACTTGGTAAAAAGAAGTGATTACAATGGATTACTATGATAAACGAGTTTTAATGCAGTTGACATTATTTTGGGCTAATCTCACTTACAACCAACCTCTATTTTCAACACATATATACATTATATATGTGGCAACCTTTCCATTTCAAATTCTTCATTCAGCAAGTAAACCCTCCAAAAGTTTCTTTTAAAAAAAAAAATTTAAAAAAAAAAAAAAAAAAAAAATCTTAGTGTTAAAGAGGCCAACAACCTTGACAACCAAAATCACCATTCTTTGTTTAATTTTGTTGTCATTTGGCGTAAGTTGTAGCGTAGCAACCAATTCATACGCAAAAGTCATGGACCCAAGAACCTTACCCATCTTCATCTTTATTGGCACGACACCGTCAGCAGCACCAAGCCCTCTAGTGTCGCAGTTCGGCCACCGCGCAATAACGCTACTGTGTTCGGTGAAGTCAACATGTTTGATAACCCTTTAACTGTAGGCCCCGAACTGGGCTCGGAATTGGTAGGCCGGTCTCAAGGATTGCATGCGGCCTCGGCCCAAGACCAAATTGGACTTTCGATGGCTATGAACTTTGCCTTCACTGATGCCATATATAATGGCAGCTCCATCACTGTGCTCGGCCGGAATGCTATCTCCAACGCCGTCAGATAGATGTCGATCGTCGGAGGAACTGGCCACTTTCAATTTGCTACAGGCTATGCTTTGGCTAAAACTCATTATTTCAATCCCACCACGTTTGATGCCATTGTTGAGTACAATGTTTATGTGTTGCATCATTGATTTATTTTCTTCTCTTTTGGAGAGCTGGATGATTTTTCTTTTTCTTTTTTGTTTTCATTTTTTTTTTTTGGGAAATTCAACGATATAACTTGTTGTATCCATTGTTTGTTAATAGCGTAGAACTCGTTTGATAACGTTTTCGTTTTCTGCTTTCTGTTTTTCGTTCTCTATCTCTTGTTTCCTGTTTCTTCTTTTTTTAAAACAAAAAACATGACTATGTTTGATAACTATTCTCATTTCCGGTTTATTGAAGAAAAAAATAGAAATTTGTTTGATAACTTTTTTTTTTAAACAATATAATATAAAAAAAGAAGATATGTTATACATTAAACATCCAAAAAGATATTATCAAATGTTTATGTCATCTAATAGAAGTAAGTCTCAATGACAACTAAATATAATAATAAAGTTGTATCATATCCTTCTTATGTTGTCCAAATTTGATTGGCACTGTCATCTCTAACACAAGGCATTTGTTTTAAATGATATCGAGTCAAATCCAACTTTATTATATAATGTGGTAAATGTCGTGGTTGTAAAATATTAAAGTTAAGTTAAATTGATTCTTAATTAGCAAAATTTATGTATTGTTTCAAATTATATGGTTCAAATTGGCAATTTTGAAAACAAACATGTTTATATATGTTTTCATTGTCTTTCGATTTTGAATTAAAAAATTTTTAATGCAAAATTATATTTAGAAAATGTAATTTGTTTTAATAAATACTATATTTTATAGAAAAATTATTTTAAATGATAAAATTACTAAAAATATTTATAAAATAGTAGTAAAATATCACAGTCTATTTGCGATAGGCCGCGATAGATGTACTAACTATGTCATCATGACACAAATAGACATAAATAGTTCTCTATCACAGTCTATTGCAAATAGACAGTGAAATTTTGTTATATATGTTAATAATTTAGTTTATTTTTTTACATTTGAAAATAGCTCAATTTCATATTATAATTTTTTTAAAATTAAAATATGTATAATATAATTTATTATAAAATGTGTTTCAATTTTTCAATTATTAAATTTTTAATGGAGGACGATGAGATTTTCTTTTACCTATGTGGTTGAGATCGGCTGTCAAGCTCGATGCTTCTGATTGTAACCCCCATTGCGGTGGTTTGAATTAATGAAATTGTTATTGTCAAATATATATATAACGCGGGCTACAATAAATGAAGTTATTCTCAAATATGATATTATAAAATTATAATTATACAAAATTTTAAACACGAATCTTAAAAACTAGTTTTAAGGTTAGTTAAACTATTATTTTGGTCTCTATATTTTTAAGCTTATTTAATTTTAATTTCTATACTTTCAATAAATCTTAAATTTAGTTTCTAATATTAATCTATTGTTAATTTTTTTTAAAAAATTATGTTATCTATAGCATTTTTGCTATAAATTTTGAAAATATATTTCACATGTTATATTTTCTTACATAAAAATATTATTATTATTATTTAATCAATTTTGGTAAAAATTAACTTTGAGAGAATAAATTTTAAATTTATTGATAGTACTAAGACTGAAATTGGACACTTGAAAGTAATGAACTCAAATTGAACAAACTTGAAAGTATTGAGAACAAATTTGAAACTATCCAGACCAAAATTCTATTTTTCTCTTTAAGTTTATAAAAATATTATCAAATATATTTTGAAAAATATTTTATTTTCAGATTACCAACAAACAAACTCTTACAAACTAGATTATATCATATTTAACTTGAACTTAGTTGAGTTTATAATGAAAAGTGAGTCTATAATAGGTTTTGTAAATGATGAGAGAATTTGGGGCACACTAAAATTATATCATGGGAAACAAAATAGTTGATATATCATCATCTCCCAAGTTTGAGAATCCTTTTCAAAGATTGGGACAGGAAGGATAGCCAAAAAGGTGACAGTTTTTCTAAGGTTTAAAAAGCAAAACCTAAAGATATATGAATAATAGATGAGAGAGAGTGATGAGATGAGATTATAATTTGTATGGTTCTCACATAATTACTTCCCTACCACTTTTTTTATCATTGTCATGATAGTGACAAGAGAGATAATGACAGTTTTTTTTTTTTTTTTCCTTCTTAATTTCTTATTTTAAGGGGTAAGTCCATAATTCCTAAGTTATATTTAAATGTCAAACAAAAAAAAAAAAAAAGGTTAAAATCAAGTCATTATTTATTTTTAAATTGCATTAGGATTTTTTTTTAGTTTTAAATTAAAAATAGATAAAAATATTTTTTAACTTTTTTTTTTTTTTAACATTAAAAAAAAACTTAGAAATTATGGACTTACCCCTTAAAATAAGAAATTAAGAAGGAAAAAAAAAAAAAAAAAAAAAAAAGGTTAAAATCAAGTCATTATTTATTTTTAAATTGCATTAGGATTTTTTTTTAGTTCTAACTATAAAATGGATTAAAATATATTTAAACCTTATCTTTCTTTTAAAGAAAAATACGATTAAATTTTTAAAAGTTGTAATGCTACCATTGACCTTTCATAAATATTTCAAAATTATTGTGTACAAAAGTTTTTTTAGAATTTTGGACGAACGAAATAAAGATCTAAAATAGTATAGTAGTGGCTTAAAAGAAAAATGTGTGATTTATCACAGTATTCTAACTTGGGTCATCACCACACCATTTTAGGTGTTAGTTTTTTTTCCAAAAATTATACATAACATATAAATATATCAAATTAGGCTTACATAAAAGATTGATTGCATCCCAACTCCATGTTAAAATTGACAGATAGGGTAGATTACATTTGTTGTTAAAAGAATTGAAAAGATGATGATAAGAATTGAGGTTTATAGCCATTAAGTTGTGGGCAAAATTGGTAAGGGAATAGAATAGGTATCTTTTTCAATAACCCTTTTGAAGAGCAATTACCCAACCCACTTTTTGTTTATGGATTGAGTAAAAGACAGCTTGGTCAATCCATAAGTTGGCAGATGTGATAGAGCAATTATTCAACTTTGATTTATTATTTTTTTTTTCTTTTCATTTTTTTTTCTTTTATGAAAATTGGACAACTAGGTCCTTCTATTCATTTGAGACATATACATTTTGTTAATATTGTGCTTGGAATAAACTTGTGAAAAAACATAAACATCTTATTTTCTATGAACTTTGGAAAAATTAATAATTTAAGAGAGACGTTGATTTGATTATTTATAGTCTATATTTGGAGATAAATTATTTTCATCTAGATAAGAAATAGTAAATACTGTAGAAAAAAATAAGGTGAAAAATAGTAAACACTGAAAAAAGTGTTTTGAAATAGTATTTATTATATTTAATTGTAAGTTATAAATAGTTATAAGCACAATTATTGTAGTTTGAGCCACAAACATAACGGACTATAATAACCCACTTTATCAACTTCAAGTTCAGAGTCCAAATACTCCTGAGTATTTAATTAAGTAAAGTTTTGAGAATGCTTTAATTTTTATTCTTTTAAAAAAAATCTTAAGAAATAATTTTTTATTAAAAAATATGGGTTAATTTAAAGTAATTTTTTATAATAAATATATTTTAAATTTTATTTAAAATAGCTTTTAAAGTAATCTAAAATTTTAATTTTTTTATTTATTAGGATTAAATAACACTATACCAACCATACTTTCAATCATTTATTCAAAACCCTATACCAACCATAATTTTAAATTATTAATTTTTCTATGGGTAAAAAATGAGTTTGTTTAAAAGATATTTTTTCCCCAAGTTATTGTGGATTGAAATTTTTTGTTTCTAAGAATTATTGAAGTTTTTGCAATTCTTTTCGTACAATATAAAAATGAACAGGATTCAAACGACAATTCTTTCGATCGTTAACACATTTAATTTATGTGATTGAGGTAAAGCTTAATTTTACTGAAGTTTGTTCATTATATGTGTTTGATTTGTAGGTTGAAGGTTAAGATATGTAATAAAAAGGAGCATTATATAATATTAATGAATGTAATCTAGATGATTAATATAGTTTATAGTCTGAAATAATCATACCCACATACAAATTATAGACTCAATTTTTTTTAACTTCGAACTAGACTATAATTAGGATTATTAGAAATTAAAGGAGTATGTTGGAATGTCTGAGGTATCAAGGGTGGAATGGAAATGAGATCGTGAAACATGAAAATGGTGGGAAAGAGAGATTCGTTAAAAACTGTCGGAACAGAATGAGTTTAATATTACAAATTGGGCCCAAAATGCTCAATCCAAACATGGGTTTTAGTTACATTACAATCCAAACCAACTCCGTTATGGACCCCTAGACAGCCCCTAAATTTTGTTGGTCAAAGTAGTAAACTTAAAATTCTCACAAATCTTGTTCATGTTAGAAACTTTCATTTTTGTGCGTTATTGGGATCATTAGAGATATAAATTTAAATTTTATGTTAATGGAACTCTAAACATTCAATTTTTTATCTAGTAGATCCATGAGTTAAAAATCCAAAAATCTAGGAATTAAAGTCCCGTTTGGTAACTATCTCGTTTGTTGCTTTTGAATTTTGAAAATTAAGTTTATTTTCTTTCCAAAGTACAAGACTTGATCTTAGCTAAATTCCATAAAAAAAAAAAAAATTTTTTTTTAAAAAATTTTTTTTTAAAAAATTTTTTTTTAAAAAATTTTTTTTTAAAAAATTTTTTTTTAAAAAATTTTTTTTTAAAAAATTTTTTTTTAAAAAATTTTTTTTTAAAAAATTTTTTTTTAAAAAATTTTTTTTTAAAAAATTTTTTTTTAAAAAATTTTTTTTTAAAAAATTTTTTTTTAAAAAATTTTTTTTTAAAAAATTTTTTTTTAAAAAATTTTTTTTTAAAAAATTTTTTTTTAAAAAATTTTTTTTTAAAAAATTTTTTTTTAAAAAATTTTTTTTTAAAAAATTTTTTTTTAAAAAATTTTTTTTTAAAAAATTTTTTTTTAAAAAATTTTTTTTTAAAAAATTTTTTTTTAAAAAATTTTTTTTTAAAAAATTTTTTTTTAAAAAATTTTTTTTTAAAAAATTTTTTTTTAAAAAATTTTTTTTTAAAAAATTTTTTTTTAAAAAATTTTTTTTTAAAAAATTTTTTTTTAAAAAATTTTTTTTTAAAAAATTTTTTTTTAAAAAATTTTTTTTTAAAAAATTTTTTTTTAAAAAATTTTTTTTTAAAAAATTTTTTTTTAAAAAATTTTTTTTTAAAAAATTTTTTTTTAAAAAATTTTTTTTTAAAAAATTTTTTTTTAAAAAATTTTTTTTTAAAAAATTTTTTTTTAAAAAATTTTTTTTTTTTTTTCTTCTTCTTCTTGTAATTCTCTGTTGAATCTTCTTCTCTTTGCTTCTGTTGAGGCCTCTTCCTTCTTCTTGCATACACTTTCTTTTACTTAAAACTCTTTTATTCTTTGAGACCAACAAAAATCTAAAGTATAGAGAACATCATACTCATAAGCTGTCAAATTACAGATCTGCCCACAAAGTAGAGCTTAACTAATTACTTACAACCTGCATAATCCAAAATGGGAATTTAATTAATTCTAAGAAAATATAATATACATTATATATAATAACAGAATTCCTTTTAAAAAGTTTTAAATTCTATCTTAATCTTTTTATTTGTTTAAAAACCCATTTTCCATTAAAATACCTAACAAACATAAATAAATAAGGCTCAACCCATTTTGTTTTTATTTTCTCTTTTCAAAAGTTAAGTTTCTAAGATTTTCCATGTTGCTTAAAACTGTAGTAGAAATAATGAGATTTATTTTGAAAGAATTATAGATCAAATAATTATCAAATAAGACAAAAAAAATAAAAAATAAAGTTACGAAGTTATGAACAAAATTGAAAATTTTAAAATATTAAAAGGAAAAATAAAACCAACAACATAGATAAATGGTATTTTATATAACTTAGCTATAAAACTTCGTTCATATGTTAAAGTAAAAATGAGAAAATTTAAAATTAAACTCGAAACAAAAAGTACAATTATTAAAAAGAAAACTATGTTCAATAGGGAGTAAAGATGATTATTTTATTTTCGAAAAATATAAATAATAAATAATAAATGAAAAAAAGTAGAAGATTGAAAATGGTTATATTTACCTTTTCCCTTTTCACATTTTTTGTTGAGGTAAGTGATGAATAAGATGAGCAAGGCAACCGCTGCAATGAGTCCAATAATTATTGCTAATGTCTTGTTCGTCTCATTGTCATTTCCCTTTGAGTCTTCTGCCCATATATTACTCCAACTAGTCACTTTTTTTTTTTCTTTTTTTTTTTTTTAATGCAAAATCATTTTCTATACTATCATTTTAAACATTATTGTCATCCACTAGAACCAATAATTTTATTTATCTTTTAAAAAATTAGTAATTTGTGTGAATACAATTAATTTAAATAGAACAACTTGTCCAACTCTAAATACATTTTAACAAAAATAAATAAAGATCTACTATTAAAGAAAATCACGTTTAACAACTTAAACCTTTTAACCACATTAATTTCGGTATATTATCAAGTTATACATATCGTTTTAGATTTTACTCAGTTTTATATTCATATATAATCATTATTTTTTTTTTTTTTTTAAAGTGTAATATATATTTTTTTACAAAGTAAATACATGTCTTGGAAGGAGTTTTCAAATGTGGTTGAAGTAAAAGATGGGTTGGAAGACAAATATGATAAAGAATAATATTTTACATATTGAAGGTTCAAAGTCTCTTGATTTAAGGACACATTATCTTTTCTTATTGTCATTTTCTACTAAAGAATAAGAAAAGTCTTTGGGAGTGTCATTTGGATTTTTTTATTTTTATTTTTTATTTTTTATTTTTTATTTTTTCATTTTTCCTAAATTTGAACTTTTTGTATCTTTCACTAAAATTCATATCAGAAAATAACCTCATGAATTGGCTTATTGCTTGTGGTTGGAGAAAGTGAAAAAGGTGAAAAGACTTTGGAAGAATGACTTTAACTACCCACTAGGATTATTAAAGTTCCACAAATAAGTTGAAACTAGAAAACATTTTAATATTTGTTTAGTATTTATTTATAACATTTTAACGGAGAACTACTTTTGAAAGACACCTACCTCATTTACATGAGTCTTCGTTTTATTTTATTATAAATTTGTAATCGTAGTTATCCATATTCATAATCTCTTGCAAACAATCTGCATTTGGATTAATTTAAGATTAAAATATTTTTTAAAAAATTATTTTTATTTAAATTCTTTTAATAAAAATAATTTAAAATGTATTTTTAGTGGTTCTCAAACATTTCATTTATTTTTTAAAACGATTTATTTTTTAAATTAAACATTTGTATTCCAAATATACTCTTAAATTTGAAGGCCTTTACTAAATATTCTTATTAAATTGACTATAAAAAGAGATTAAACTAACAATAAACTTTTTTTTTTTTGAAAATTAAAGGAAATATTGCCCATTTTATTATTTTATTAAAAAACTATTTTTACTCACGAAATCCGTAAAACCCGTTTCTTTTACTGTATTTCAAGTAAGCGTTATCAAAATTTGAAAATTTATTTTCGTTTTTAATATTAAACACACACTTCAAAAGGGCAAATTTTCAAAATTGTAAAACAAAAACCAACATCATTTTCAACCCAAATTTAAGGGCAATAATAAAAATATGAGTTAAATCTTTAAAATGAAATTAAACAAAAAAAAGGTAGAACAATAAAATAAAATAAAATAAAATAAATAAATAAAGAATTGACTTACCGTTCCCATTTCCATTATCTTGCGCGTGGGCTGCACCTCTAGTAAAGCGCACGTAGCATTTAGCCAAAAACAAATCCCCCCAAGCGAAAGGCCCACAAGCGGATTTGAGCCGTCCGATGGCGTCAGAGATGCAATCCTGGCACTCGCTCACACTCAAATCCCCAACGCACTGCGCCACAGCCCGTACGTCGCCGGACCCACCTGTTCTGTAGGTCCCACTACTGCTACCCAAATACGCCAGCGCAGCATCAAGCCCAGTCAACGCGTCCACGTCAGACCCAATCGACGCCCCACATTTTTTCACCACAACCGTCTTGTCCTCTACTCCAAAGAAGCTTTTGTTGTCGTACTTCACGAAACACCCCTCCACTTGCAACGCGCCGCCGCACGCGTCGCTGCAGACGGTCCCGAGGCGACTCACCACTCCGGCAACGCACTGAGAGCAGTCGCCGGAATTGAGGTCGCCCTGGCATTGGTAGAGGCCGTAGATGGTGTCTTGTGGGGCGGAGCCGAGGACGGTGAAGTTTCCGTAAGAGGCGGTAGTGGCGGCGGCGACGAGGCGACCGAGGAGTAAATTGAGATTGGAAGCGTATGGTGAATTGGGAATGTATTTCTGGACTGTGCAGCCGTAGAAGACGAAGGTGTCTAAGGAAGCGGAGGACGAAGGAGGTGTCAGAATTGCGACGGATCCGTACAGAAATATCAGAACGGAAGAAAAAGGAAGTCGCCTTTCACTTGCCGACATGCCGAGAGAGAGAGAGGGATTTTGCAGAGAGAATTTAGGTGGAGAAGACGATTATCGGAAAAGGAGATTGGTAATTTACTTTCCCCAGCCCAGTTAGAGCCTAACTTTACAAATATATAATATAAATTGATGTTGTTATTATATTATATTATATTATATTATATTATAAAGTTTACGTAAAAAGCAAAAAACAAAATTATATATAAGAAAATAAATCAATGTTGACCCCTCTCGCATTGTTTCTTATCGGTCACCTTTTGATTTCATCAAATTGTATATTAAATCTAGACAAGATTTGCAATCTTAATTTCAATATTTTGAGTATTAAAATTTTTGACTAATAATATTTTTGCTTTGTTAATTTTTTTTTTTTTTTTTTTTTTTTTATGGGTTGAATGAATTATAAAAATATATGAACCATAGAAATTGACAAAATTTTAGAAAAAAAAATAAACTGCACCATTACTAGTTAAAATTTAAGAATTTTAGCAAATATATTTGATTATTAATTTGTAAGTTGGCGAAACTTATTCTTATGCAAAGTATTTTTTAAATTAAGGAGTTTATGAATACTTTTACACAGTTTTTTCATTTGTCGAAATTAGTGGGAAAAATTAGCAAAAACTAAATTAATGATGAAAATTGTAACACTTAATTTAATTTTGAGTCTAATTCGATGAAATTTAAAATTTGAAGTGAAAAGTGATACAACATGAGAAATTAAAATTGTTTTTTCTTTTCAAAATTATATTTATTAGGTTTAATCTACCAATTTTAAAATGGTGTCTATTAGGTTCATTACTTTAAAATATTTTCACCATTAAAATAACTAATCTTCAATTTCGTACATTATAAATTTTTTTATTAATTGTGTTATTTCAAAAAGCTGTGAATTAATTATAAGTTTAGAAGAGGATAGGAAATTTAATAATTACAACCTTGTTTCTAGATGTTTGATAGACTCCAATTTGAAACTATTGAATAATGAAGAAATTTAAAAGTACAGTAAGTAAATTGTTAAAAATTAAGAATAAACTTAACAAATTAAGACATTTAGTCATTTTTTTCCAATTTCGCAGGTTCAAGTCTCTCTTTTTTTATAGTTCAATTAACAACATGTGAGGCTAGGTGGTTCAAATATTGACTTCTTAGTCAATAATTTATATACATTAATTAGTTGAGCAATGTTTATATTGGCGAATATTCAAAATTACTAAGAGAATTCATAATTATTTTAAGGAGATTATACAAAATAATCAAGATAAAAGATCTAAGCATGGATGAAAACAAAAATCCATAAAGTGTTAGAATTGCCTGAAACTTAGATCATAATTTACAAAGAGATATGGTTTTTGATCTTCCTCAACTATGCAACTCGAATTGAAATGGGCAAATCCTCACTATAATATGAGGAGTTAATAGGAAGCTAAAGAGACATAGTATTTTTGAACCATAATCTTTTGTTTATAAGTTGATCCTAAGTTCTCTTAATTTTTTTTGGAATCAATGGATTGGTTTCGACTCAACAAGTCACACTTCTTTATGAAAATTAATTATAAGCCTATAATTAAGATCACACAATATGTCCATTAAATAACCCAAATATAATTGTTATTTAATTTGTTACCCACATATGAATTAACTATTAAATTAGCTAACGTGAACTTAGCTCAATGATAATTGATATAACATTTATCTCTAAAAGTTCAAGGTTCAATCCTCATCCTGCAATTGATGTATTAAAAGAAACGCTATTAAATTAGTTCCAACACAAATCCCTATTTTCATATTTGTTGTAATAAACATATACAAGTTTCAATTTATGTGGATCACCCACTTGAATTTAATATAATGTATGCTTTACATTTCATTAAAGTCATCCATTATTTTACGGAGTACTATATTAAATAATCAATCAAGAAAAGTACATATGAACACATGTATGTATGTAATCAAAATTTTCAGAAAGTAAAAAAAGGATAATGATGTTCATCCCAACTTATTCGTACGCTATTAAATTCACGATACTCTTGAATGTGACCAACTCGAACTAAACCAATAGTTAATCTGCTATAAAGTTTTGAAACTTCTAGTTTTAATCATAATTAAAGCATTATTTTTCGAATCTTCCAAAAATAGATAATAATGTGAACATTATATTAGGGCAAAAAGGTCAAGTTTAGGTTCGAAAGTGGTTAGCCACGTCAGCATAAAAAATTAGAAAGAAAAAAAAAGTTTGGTTAGAATTAACCCTATTATCGAACAGAAAATGACATAGATTCCCTAAGATGATTAATTACTCTTTTACCCATATGGCCACATCCATCATTATCTTACAAGGCTATTTAACTAAATTATTTTTTTTTTCACTTAAGATAATAATAAAAAATATTACACTTTGGAAAGTTTGGGATGCATCATACCTATTTTGATTATTGATAAGTATAAGTATTAATCATAACTTAATGGACACGATGTGTCAAGCTAAAAAAAGAAGCTAAATTTATTTAGTTTAATTTGTTATTATTTAATTAGAATGAAATGTTGGGAAGAAATTAAATAATGAATTACTTTTTAATGGGTTTGGAGGTTTGTATAAAACTGGTTGGGTGAGTTGAAAATCAAAAGAAAGAGAATCATTGAAAATGGGATAAATTACAAACTCCAAATTTGATAACTTTAAGGGAGGGTTAGTTAAGTGGTCACAAACCCTAATAATTGTAATCATAGTTCTAAATTCTAAAACAGCACCCAATTTCTTTATCTTATATTCTTTTAATATAAAAAAATAATAATGGGATTGAATGGTGGGTGATGAGAAATTAAGTTTAATATCAAGACATTTAGCTACTACAATTGTACGTTTATGTTTGAGACTGGAAAGGATTAATTCAAAATCGCTAATAATTCACTTTTGTTATATTTAAAATTGCTCTGAAACCTATCTTTAATCACTCATAAAATTAATTGAATGTTTAATTTTACTTATTGGAACATTTTTTTTGTACTATTAAAATTGATTTACAATGATTTAAAATATTTTCCAAATGATTTTTAAAATAACATAAATAATTTTAATTATTTTAGATTCAATCTTAAACATGCAAGTATTGATATATGTTGGATTTATGAAACTATGTTCTGAATTTAAGTTGTACTATCACTTTTATAAACCCACTAAACTAAACATAAATTGTATAAACTTAAATTTTTATAATTCACAATCTAAATACAAGCTATTTATACAACTTTAAGTTCTTAAAGCTATGCAAATTAAACATCAAAGTTATCTTCTTTTTTTTTCTTTTTTTTTTAATTTTAATAGGATTCTTCTCAAATATAGAAAAAAAAACCAAAATATTTCTACTATCTGTGTCTATTGAGACACAAATAGTAGTTTATTATGATCTATTGTAAATAGATTGTGTATTTTGCTATTAGTTGTAAATATTTTTAATAGTTTTGATCTAAGATAATTTTCTATTTTAAATATTGAATAAAGAGTTTGTTTGATGATTAATTTATATATTATTACGATGTTGAAAATTTAGGAAATACATATATATATATCCTTTTTTTTTCTTTTGTATAACTTAGCTTAATTGCTGCTTGAATGAGCGCCTTTCAAATATTAGTCACATTGCAACCACGGAAAATTAATAAATGAGCCTTTTCAAATAAAAAAAATAAAATATTAGAAATGAATACTTAAAATAATGAAAAAACAAAATGATATGATGTCCAACGAGCCGTCTTAGCTCAGTGGTAGAGCGCGTGGCTTTTAACCACGTGGTCGTGGGTTCGATCCCCACAGACGGCGCAATATTAAATGAATATTGTTTTATAAGTCTTTCTTAACAAAAGGATATAAATCTGATGTACACCGTTTCACCTTGTATGGTTTTTCTTTTCTTTCTTCTAATTTAGAATAGGTGTGTGAGATGTCTAGTATAGACTTTTTGGCCATCAATACATAATTATATCAATTGAGATAAACTTATTTTGACATGGTAATATTTTTAATGTGAAAATCATTACTGCACTAATGTATCGTAACAAAAGAGCACAAATATGAAATTAAGATAAAATTGATATAGAATAACATAGTTCAATAGGTGATACAATGGTTAATTGATGTGAATTTTACGCTCGAAAACAACTCGTAGTAACCACACAAATGTCTGTTGGGTTGGTCAATTCAAGGTGAGAGCTTCTAATACAGTATTTGATGGACAAAACAAACATAACAAACACAGAAAACGAAAGGAAAGAAAAATACGTGAGAAAAAGATAAGAGACACATTTGAGGCAGAGACTTTTCGAGGAAAATAAGTGTGAAAGGCAAAAGATATTAAGAGGATAAAAGGAAAAGAAATGAGAAAATTATAAAACTATAAAAACATTTTTTTGGTAAAATAAACATTTTTTTTTTGAATTAGTGGTTGATGGTCCTCTCTTCCTTTGCAGTTAAATTTTAATTCTAAAAATTAGACTCTCAAACTTTTACAAGTGTTACAATTGGACCCTCAAATTTATAATAATTTTATAAATTGATTTGTTACAATTTTTATGATTATGTAAGTTTGGGGGATCAATTTTAACATTTGTGTAACTTGGAAGGTTCGATTTTTACAAATGAAAGTTTGAGGGTATAATTGTAACTATCATCATACTTTATGGATGTTTTTTTTGCAATTTTTTCTTTTTTCTTTTTAATTTTTTTTGAGATTAGAAATTCAATCAAAATTGAAAAAGAAATCATTGCCAGAAGAAGAATCAAGGCATGGGCTTAAAAGGATTAATGAAAGTGATAATAGTCCTTAATTTATCCACCCACAAAGTAGTTTGGGAATAGTTTTCAAATTAATTGGTAAAATTATTTGTTTTTCTAACTAATTTGCCAGTAGTTAGTAGCAATTTCATGGTCCCAGTGCATGAATATACCCACTTTTTTCATATACTTTTCCTTTTCCTTTTTGTTGGAAAAGGCAAAAGCAAATAAAATAACATAATCGGAAAAGCAATCTCCCTTTTATTAATTAAGAAGTGTGCTTTATATGGCCACATTAGAAGGGAGAGATCATGAGAAAGATGGGAATTTTAATTTTTAGATATCTTTTTCATCAATGATTTTTTTTTTTTTTTTTCATATCATTCTTTGACATGATTTTGAATTGAGATTGATTTTAACCCATAACTAAATTTTGGTTCCAATGTCTTCTATATTTATTTTTTTAAAAAAATCCTAAACCTTAGGAAAATTTTCTTTTAAATTACTTTCGTAGTTAAACCAAAAATTTAAGAGAAACTATTTTAAATAACAAAACTATTGAAAATATTTATAAATAACAGCAAAATACCACAATCTATTTGCGATAGACTGCTATCTGTACCTATCATGAAACAGATAGACACAAATAGTAATCTATCACAAATAAATAGCGAAATTTGCTATATTTATAAATATTTAATTCATTTTTTATATTTAAAAATAACCTTGAATTTTATTAAATATTAGAGTGTAAAACTTTCTAAATTTAAACTAGAAAATCGTCACAACTATCGAGAGGACTCAAACTAAGCAGAGGTGTAAACACAACTTTATCACAAAATCAAGCAAGTAAAAAAGTGACCCAAACTTGTTAATTAGTAGAACATCAAATATAGAAATTTGAGCTTATTTATTTATTATTAAAAGAAATTATACCAAAGAATTAAATGTTTACCTGCTTCCATTTACTATATTTATAATCTAAATTATACATTCAAATATTTTTTGGGCTATTTCAAAGCAATTTCTAATGCTACTTTTCTCTAAATTAGAACAAATACAAAAGTACACCAAATGAGTGCCAAGTATAAAATTGAAAAGTAGGCTATCAATTCTATTTTAAAGTTGAAAACTAGTCTTTAAATTCAATTTGAACCTACATAAAATTGAAAACAAACAAAATATATCAAATATAATTTTTTTGAGTAAGGTATTATATTCTCAATCAAGAAGTTAAGGCTCAAATCTTACAATTGCTTTTTACATGAGCCCTAAAAAAAATATGAAAAAGATCAATTTTGACCATAAACTTATTAGTCATATCAATTTAGACTATGGACTTTCACTTTCATCAATTTTAATCCTAAAGTTACATAGTGTTGCAGTTTAAAACTCCAAGTTTTGATAATTCACCAACTAATTTTAACAAGAAAAAACAATGTAAAAATCTTCATAAACTCACTGATTTCAATAAAATAAAGTTTTGCACACAAATAAATTTGATCAATGCACAAATTAACCATTAAACAACATTTCCTAAATTTATAAACTACTAGAAAAAAAAAAGGTTAAATTGCAAATTTAGTCCTTATAATTTGGAAAAAGTTAAGTTTAGTATATTTAAAATTAGAATTTGGTTTTTATAGTTTGATAAAACCATCACAAATAATTCCTAAAGTAGGTACTGTATTCTAACTTTTTTCAAATCATATTCGTAGAGACTAAATTCTAATTTTCTCAAAACTATAGGAATCAAATTCTTACTTTTAAAATCATAGAGACTAAATTCTAACTTTTTCCAAATTATAAGGACCAAATTCGTAATTTAATAATAGAAAAAGTTCTATTATTATTTTTCTCTTAAAAAAAATATTAATTTATCAGTTTCACATGTTGTATAATTTATGAAATCCATGGGAGTAAACTTTTTTTAAAACAATATTTGAAGTGGAAACTAATTATTGGGAGTATACTTTTTTTTAACAATATTTGAAGTGAAAACTTATTATTGGTAGTCTTATCGGTGCATATCAACAGTGGGGTCTTCGACTAATGTGAAGGGTTAAAATTGCAACATTTTTAAAAGTATAAGATTAAAATTGCAATATTTTTAAAAGTACAAGGTTAAAATTGCAATACGCACATAAATTTATGGCCAAAATTAATGAAATTAAAAGTGTAACTTTCAAATTGTTACAACAAGTTCTTGATCAAAACTGATATTCTTTCGAAAAATATTTACTACAAACAATATTTACTAGAATCCATTTTGAATGCCTTTTTAATCCCTGACATGATTTGACAAGTTTAATCCTTGAACTTTAAAATTTGTGATTATTTTGTCCATGAACCTTAAAAAATCATTAAACTTTCTGTTGCATATCAGATCTTCAAATTTTTAATTTTGTGCAATAAATTCTTGATAAATTCAAAACTTTTAAAATTAATTGATCTATTATATACAAATATAAATTTTATATCTTATAAAACTATAAATATTTTTAATTTTGTGTGTAGTATATATATGAATTAAAAAAAAAAGAAAAAAAAAGTTCAAACATAAAATAGAACATACCTCAAAATTTAAACTTAAATTTATAATTTAACCCGTTGGAGAATGAGTAGATGATTCGGTCGATTGAGTATTTTAGTTTGAGTTCTTTTTTTATATTATTTATTATCTTTTATTTTTTAAAAATGATGTGACATGAACAATTAGATTTTTTATTTAATTATCTCTTTTAGCTTATTGACTTATAAGTAAATAGAAAATCCAATAAGAACCCCAAATTGATCTAAACCCAAAATTTATACACTAAGTTGACAATTAATAAACAATTTTAGTCCTTTTCAAATATTTATAATGTATTTTTATAAGATTTGTTAAAGCAGTTGGAATTGATAGATTTAAAATGTAATCAACTTAAAATTAGATATATTATAGACCCTTTTCAAATATAACAAAATGAATCAAGATATTTATAAATATAGCAAAATTTTACTATTTATTTGTGATGGACCGCGATAGATCGCATATACTATGTATTTTGCTATTAGTTGTAAATATTTTCAGCAGTTTTGCCATTTAAGATAATTTTTCTATATATTATTAAATCTTTGTATGCAATATCAAATGGTTAATTAACAAAATTATACCAAAAAATTGACCATGTGAGCCTTGGATTCAAATTTTATATTGCTACATGCTCTATTTGATATGAAGAAAATCATTTTCAAATTGAAATTTGATAATTTCACTTGATAGGTTAGTTCAAGTCAATGTTAATTAATTTTTTTACATTAAAAAAAAAAAAAAAGAAATTCCAATTGAACATGAAGTCAATGAATGAAACAATCATAACTTGAACATCCATGTCAACCGAATTTGTAAGGAAAAACATTCAATTTCGAACGGAAAAGGGGTGACAATAATTGGTGAAGTTCATTATTGTTTTATTTTTAAAAATTTGTATTTCAAAGTCATGAGAGTTGTCCTTGGTTTCTTGAGACCAAATACCAAATACCAAAAACCAAAAACCTAAATGTCATTTTGTGAAGATAAGATTTCTATGTCTCAAAAATCAATGTATTAAATTCTTGGGTAGCAATGAACTATACATGGGGATGGGGATGCCTAAATCTATGTACGGACCCCATGTGACATGGTTCTCTAAGATTGTCTAAAGGCATCTATTTTTTTGTCACACACAAAAAAAAAAAAAAAAAAAAAAAAAAAAAAAAAAAAAAAAAAAAAAAAAAAAAAAAAAA
>QLSR01000337.1:565133-610604 GCA_031780015.1 Citrullus colocynthis
AAACAAAAAAAAAAAAAAAAAAAAAAAAAAAAAAGAAAAAGAAAAGAAAAGAAAAGAAAAGAAAATTGCTTTTTATAATTTAGTTGATTGAAAGAGATGCTTTCAAAAAATAATTTCATTCTTGTTACATGGACTTTGTTATATGTTTAAGGGAAAATTGCAAACCTCACCCATAAGTATGGTGGTAATTGCAATTATACTCTTAAACTTTCGATTTAAAAAATTAAACTTTCAAACTTGTATATATATATATGTTAAAATTAGGTCAAATTGAACATTGAAACTTACATAATTGTATAAATATTTAAGATTTATATAAATTTGGAGACTCAATTTTTATCATTTATGAGTCCAATTTCTACAAGAAAATTCTTGTAAGCTTGAGGGTCTAGCTTAAACATTTGTAGAATCTAGGAATCCAATATCTACAATTGAAAGCTTGAAGGGTGCTATTGCAAATTGCACTATTTTTAATTTAATTTTGTGAATCCATATCTCCAATAGGTTAGAGGATAGGTGTCTAATTTTTTTTTTTTCTTCCTTTTTCTCTTTGAAATAGAAATAGTGGCTGCTGCAGTAGGGTTTTTAAATGATAGTTTTTTATTTTTTGCCACATTTGCATAATAGAGAAAAAAACAATAAGAGACCAAATACATAAACTATTAAATAAAATTAAGAGAGAATTATTTTACATCATGATAAATCATATCTGAATCCCTGTTTAAGTTAATGAATTTAAAAATAATTTCTCTCTTTGATACATTGTTAACAAGCTAACATTCTTCCATGTAAGATTACGTAGAGATTTTAGAAATTTCCCTTCTAACAAAAAAGTTACATGATTTCTCTCCCAAAAATAGATAAATAATTACATGATTTATTCATTTATTTTGTCACTTATTTGAACCTGTCACTATTGCACAAGAACAATAACAATAATAATACTTTATTTCCACAGTGCATTATATTGCTATTGAGAGCTCAAATCTCATATTTTAGTCTCTAAATTTTCATCCATATTCCATCGTTTGGGTTCCTTCAATTTTTAGATATTTTATTTTAACTTTTGACGTTTAACTTTTTTTATTAAAAAAAAAAAATCGTACATATTACTTTTTTTAGTAAAAGTTTGACATAAACCCCATCTTTGATCTTGTTAATTAACCACCCAAAAATAGATATCTAAATGAACAATTAAAATCACATATAATAAGGAAGATATCACTTTTGCAAATGGATTGGGATTATTGTTAAATGGGAGGGAAAAACGAAAAAAACCCCACATTGACTAAGATAGATTTTAATGCAACATTTTGAAACCTAAAACCATTTAAAAAGGGAACAATTAAAACAAATCACTTGAAAATTTAAAGGCCAAAGCGATATATATACATAAGAACTAAAAGTTCAAAGAGGTCATTTGAGTTCTATGTACATACAACAATCTACGATCTCAAGATAATAATGGTACCAATAGAATAAAGCCAGAAAGTTCTCATTTTTGTTCATAACTGTCAATAGAGGAAGGGTCAGTAGGGGACAGAATCTACAAAGATTTTGATTGACTTCTATTTAACATAACTTGCATTTGTCTATTTCACTTTTATCTCTTTTGCTGATCTTTAAGAAAATCTGAAAGGGAACCCTATCTCATCAATGAGCTGTTCAAAAGGGAAGGCTAGGCAAATAGCAAAGAAAATTGATATTCTGACAAACATGTCACTTAATGGAACACAACTCAACTTCATTCATATGCGTGTAGACATAAGCATGTTGCTTAAATAGTAACATCAAATGTCTGTGTTTATTTACATTATCATATTTGGCCTTTTATACCTTAAAGAATGCAACATTTCAATACTAGCCCCTTTTGGTCTATTCTTCCATCTTCATTACCTGCAAGAAGAATGTTCTTCAAACTTAAATTCGCTAGCCTCTTTCAGTGTGGCAATCCATGAATGGAAGCCGACAGGAAAGTTATTATGAAGTAAAGATATCAAAAGACAAGCAACTGAAAGGCCCTCAAAAAAAATTTGAGAATCATAAGCAAACGATATTTATTAGCAGTAGCACAAGCATCTAGTTGCAAAGAAAAGGAAACCATTTATAAGCGAGTGAGGAGGGGCAATATTTCTTCAAGAATTTGCCAATGATCTTTTAACCGACTAGCTTTGCTGGATAGTTATAGCTTGGGCCTTCAGCACGGGAGAGGGATTTTCTTTTTCCCCTAATTTGCACTTGCAGAGATGATGGATCAAAAATGGAAAGAATAAAAAGGAGAGGTTTGAGGAACATATAAAGGGCATGGCTCAATAGAGCAAATTCATCTTTAATCTGCTCGATAAATAGGGCCGAAGCAAGGACATGACCAGAAAGAGATGTTTAACTAACTAGCACAGAAATGCAGCTTTGTTATCAAGAGGGCGATGACGGTTTAATTCAAAGACATAACCCTTATGGGTTAGATTTTTATTAGTAAACAGGGGCTTGATCAAGAGGCTGGAAACCATAAGTTCCTACAAAAGTTCTTGGATGTTTATTTCCAAATGCATTCAGTAAACAGGCTTGTGCTTAAAATGGCCATAGAAGATAGAATTAAGTTTTGGGAACCTCATTGTTGGAAGAAAAACCATTTCCTATTATTTTCCCGGGACTCAAGGTTTGACAGAGTCCAAAGAACAATTCATGTGCAAACACCGGTTTGTGATGAGGGTTACCGGAAGTTCAATTTCAAAGAACCCCCTTCCTGTTTGAAGCACAGATCCAGGAATGGTCTACACTAAACCCAACCAAGACCAGGTTATGTAGAGTTGAACCTTGGATATGCCAAGCCAATTCACTTGTAAGTCATTTCAATCAGCTTTAACATTTGATCCTGGCAATATAACATGAACCCCACTCAATTGCAAACTGAATGCCTAAACTCCTAAGGAAGTCAAGTTCTTCCTTTGCAGTTAGGTGCCTGGGCATATTTAAACTAGAGACAGAATTAGGATGGAGTTCCCGAGCTTTGCAGTATCTGTTAACTAATGCATTATGCATAGATGTTTGGAAGACCAAGACTACAATTTCTTTTATTGAACTTCCAATCATCCTGCTACTTCAGATTTCTGATACCTCTGGATTGCAATGGTGATTCCTCAGGATGGCAAACAAGCTGTTTTCCAACTCCTTTGAAGCCATAATTTCAAAGATTAAACTGATGGTTAAAAGGCTAATGCCATGAAAGTGATCTTGTAGGAGACGTGAGCAAAAGATAATCAAACAGTTTTGAGGAAAAAATGCAGGAAACTAGATGTTTTGGGATGTAGCTTGATTTTTGGCACCAAATTGGCGTACTAGCTCCAATCATTTTTGCATACAGATCTTTTTTGTTTGAGACAACTGGAGAGTCATCTTGGAACCTCCTTGAGTGGATAGCCTTATTGGTTGTAATCTTCTTTACTGGACATACTATAGCTCATCATCCCTCAAATACATTTTCATTATTATTTTTTTTTGTAATGAGAGAGTTTATCATAAAAAAAGTATGCAAATATATTCAATCTGCTTTATATTCTAATGAGAGGGATGTGCTCTCCATGAGGAGAGGTGAATAAACTCACCTTCAGAAGGCTGACTTAGTCTCCTGTTCTGGGGAGAAGTCATTTCTTTCTTCAATTGCATTAATATGTCCTCCATTGTATGCTCCCTTTGCCAATTAGCAAGCATGGGGAAAAGGCTTGGTTCCACCTAGTCATATAGATAGAGATATGCTTTCAATTAATTTTCAGTCACATTATGGTGAAAGTGCTTCACAAAATCATCGCATACCACCCCAGTTTCTGGATTGACACAGGTCATATTAATCCGAGTTTGAAATCTAACGTTTGGAGGATTATCAGGATAGTCGTGTCCACAAAATAACTTGAGTTGATAGATGCGTCCTTCATGGATAGTCTGCAAAGCAAGAAGGCAATGATTCAATTTACAATTCTTTTATCCCCTCCAAACAACAACAAAAAAGAATACATCTTTCCACCGTTGCAATGACACTGCGATGCTGAAGAACATGAGAGCAGTAATCAGAAATACCAGTTTTTTTTTATCATGAATTTGTAGGTAAAGACCATCAGGAAATTAGTAATGTAACTACATTACTGATCAAATCTGAGCACTTTTCGGGAGTTTCTAGGAGGTAGAAACTGAAGATAGAATTTACTGACTACAAGAACAGAAGAATCACAAAGATCAGAGAATAATGTACTCTGGAGAAACTAAATTCAGATCATTTAAAAAATGCCAAGAACATAAATCAAGTCAGTCCGGATCATGTGTACTCAACTCCAAAATTTAACTCCTTTAGTGTTTAGCATGAAAATAGCAGGGATGTACACTAACTACATGCTAAAACCTTCATGTGGTGAAGGATTAATCATATTCAAATTTAAAGATGTTAAACAATGCATGAAGCTTTTCTTAATTTTCGGTTCTTCTGTAGTCTAATCGCATAAGCTAGATTATCTCACTGTTTGCTTATGCTCAAATGATGTGCCTAGTAATCTTTTCTTACTGAAGGGGAATGACTTCTTTTCAGAGCAAATGAAAAAAAATACAGGCAAAACAAAAAGGGCCATACAGAAAAAGAAGGCCTGAACCAAAGGGAACCAAAAGAACAACAGAAAACAGAAAACACACAAGAAAATTACAAAAGGGGATTACAGAAGAAAAAATATTTGACAAAACAACCAGCATTTTTCATTTTTCAAAATTTTTGTTAACATTTCTATGAAATGCTACACTTGATGCTGTGTAGATATTCATATTTCCATCATTGTTTGTAACCATCCAAATCAATGTATATAAAGGCAGATCCAAATGCCATCAAAAGACACCATAAGAAAAGGAGTAAAGGGGATGAAAAATGAACTTACGTTAGGTGGCCCAATAATAGTTCCCGTCCAAGACGCCATATAGATATCATCAGCATCATCCATTCCATAACTCACAGTTCCATCCCCGATTCCTTTTTCACCTCTTTCAAGTTCTTCTAGTAATCTGAAGTTTCGAGGAACTACAAAAAGGAAAATATTGTTAAAATTAGAGCTCATAGTGCAACAAGTATAAACTTTTAGAACAAAGTGAAATTTTTTCATTATGATGGCCAAAAGGAAAATCATGGTTGTCTGAGTTTTAGAACATGAGGAAACAACATTTTTGAATACGGCTGTAATGTACTTGAGCATAAAACCAACTCCAGAATGAAAGAGGATAAACTTCTGAAAACAAAGAGGATAAAGGGTTCACAAGTCATAAAGAATTGTTTAAGCCCTTGGTTCTAAGGTGGAACAAGCGGGTATTTATATGATTCACATGCCACCATCATCAGAATAACAAATACAAATCATTTCATGTTGTGATTATAGTCAACAACAAGGCCGTTGCCTGTCACCAATCTATTAATTTTAATGACAAGTACAATATATTAACAGCCAGTTGGTTTGGTTGTTCCCCGTCAAACCAAGCCACTAAGCTAAATCAATCTCACTTATATACAACAACATGTATCCTCCTTCCCAACCTCTTATGAGACTACTTCTGATTCTACACCTATTTAACAAGTAAGGAATCCAAAACAAAATGAGATTTAAAAAATCGTTGGAGCGTCAGCACATAACTCCAGCAAATGCACGACCCCAAGAAATTTCAGACATTGTAACTATGAAGTTGAATACCATCACCCGAGGAAGTAAAGTTGTATGATTAAATTCATAAGCAGAAGTTACTATCACAATTAAACAACATTTTCCACGAGTCCCTGCTACTCAAACAGCAGTTGTCATATACACCCTCATTTCCTGTCCTCCAACCATGGCAATCTTTCGGTTAATTGGCAATTTTGCAATAAATTACAGATTGTCGAAGAAATAACAATGAGAAACCAAGGTTTCATTGAGAAATATGATAGAATAATATGAAGAATAAGATATTAACGGCAATTAAACAATCAGATAACATAATATACAGCCAAAAGTAGAACGTCATGGATTAAGCCAACAGTTAGTACAACCCAACTTGAAGAACCCAAATCACCACACTATCTTCAAGATCTGAATTAACTAACGTAGTTTCCACTTCCCAAATCACACTCCCATGTAGGAGGAAAAATCAAAATCTAAGTTGATTACCAAAAAAAACAAACTCCCACATCCCGAATAAGAAGAAATTATTGTCATACACAGAATTGACATAAAACAAAAAACAAAAAACAAAAAACCTAACAGGACTGAAAATGTTGGATTGTGGAATTGGAATTACTGGGGTTTGAAAGACTTACCAACAACCTTGGCGGCCTCGTCACCCATTTTTGAAGCTCCGTTTCTGAGTTAGGGTTCCCAAAGTTAAAGACCCAAGTGTAGAGAGAGAAAGCGTGTCATAAAAGATAGATGAGAGAGAAAGAGAGGATTAACAAAAACACTGCATAATTGAACGGTCAACTGCCGTTCACTGCAAAAGGTTGGAGAAAAGGTTGAGTAATCAATCGTGTGCTTCGCGGCCGATGGTTGTCTCTTTGCACCCGCAGATCACATCCCTTCTATTGATCTAATTCATCGACTACGGCTGAGGCGGTGGCACACGTGTTTTCATCATAACTTCTAATTCATACTTCTGTAAAGTCTTAAATTAAATTCGATTTTGACTTTAATATTTTTTCAAGTCTTTTGATAAAAGAACCATTTTATATTTGGTTGTAATAGTTATTTTTGTTTTAAGCTTTCCAAATTAATTTAATTTAAACGTTTCTTTTTTACCATTAATCTAAGATGCTTCTTTTTATAATAAGTATTTGAATCAAATTTGTCAATATGTTTTTGTCTAAAGAATTAAAAGTTTAAATTCTCTGCCCTTTGTTGAACTAAAAGTGTTTGAATTAAAATAAATAATGATTATGATCAAAAGATTAAAGTGGAGAATTTAGAATAATATATAAAAGGTAGGTCAATAAACTAAAACGAAATAAGTAATTTAAAAGACTAAACCACGAGTTAAATATTTTTATAGTTAAAAGATGAATTACTTGAATTAAAAATTTGTGTACTCTAGAGAATAAGCTAAAAGTTAAGACTAGAGGAAAAATGGATAAAATATCACCAGTATCAACTATACAAATTGTCTTCCTTTTTTATTTTACTTTTTACGGGTAGGCTTCCCACTTTGTATGATAAATTAAAATTTAAAACTATTCAATAAAATGGTCTCCGTTTGATTATCTAATTAAACCATTATTTTTAAAAAGTTAATAAAAATAATAAAAAGTGTAAGTTGGATTTAAAAATTCTACAATGTAAAACAACATAAGGATCGCAACAGAAAAAGACAAATATGGTTGATGATCATGAATAACAATATATGTACAACATGTTTGAAGTGATTTTGGGATGATGAAAATTACTTTTTTTTTTCTTTTGCCAAAATCACTTCCGATTAAATGTTGATGTTTGGCATGAGCTAAAATTGATTTTAGAAAATTTTAAAATCATTTAAAATTGATTTTGCAAGAATTAATTAGCGGATGATTTTTGTTGAGGTGATTGACCAAGAATCATTAGCAAAAATGACTATTTAATTCAATTTTATTAAGGGCTATTTTAAATATAGCAACTAGGCTAAAATATTTCCATATATAATAAAATGTCATCGCTTACACTGGTAGACTATTATCATTTATCGATGTTTATATAATAATATATGTCTATGAGTGTATATCTATGTCTATCATTGATAGATAGTTATATTTTGAAAGTATTTCTAACAGTTTTGTCATTTAAAACAATTATTATTTTATTAAAATATTGTTGGTTAGCTACTATGAAATCGTTTCTTTTATTCTAAATCCTTAACTACAAGGAGGTATTGCATGTCATTAAATGTTTAATAACACAAACAACTAGGTTTTTTGAAATTCTCTTTCGATATTTATTATACAAATTTTCTTGCTCAACAATTCTTTCTCGGATAAAAAATACCACTTTTAGTAATTTGGTAATTCTAAAATCACTTTGGGAACCGGACATAATAATTCAAAATCACTTCTAAATATATAAAAATTACTTTTAAGAGTTAACATAAATATGGCGGTATAAAAATCAATAATGCCTAAATCTCTTTTTCTAAAACCACTAGTTTGACAATAACTCCCAGCTCATAATGTTCATAAATAAAACTAAGTTAGCAGAAAGGAATTTAATGTTTTTTTTTTCTATTCAGTAAAAGATGCTTGAATAGGATGAACTTCTGCTCCATGAGTATCCAGCTATTTGCTTGATTCTGGCTTGTGTCCAAACCATTCGATGATGTCTTCATCATCAGTAGATTCAACAAACTCAAATCTTCTTTCGATATTGTCAGATCTCAAGATTAGATCTTCTTCTTTATCTACTGCATTTTCCATGTTTTTTCTCCTTTCTAACATATCCACTTTCCTTCTTTCTTGTCTTTCTGCACTTCCAGAAGAACGAGCAATAGGAAAATCCACAAGTCCAGTATCATCTTCACCCTCATTTTCACCAAATCTCCACATACAACCATCATTTTTCCTACTTGCATTATTACCAACTTTACCAGATGAGAATTTAGGCTTACTGAAACTGTAGTTTCCATTCTCAGCTGCAGGAACAGCAGAGACGTTTCGAGTATTTAGTGCTTTTGGTCGTCGGTGATCACACTTCAAGCATAACGTATTCTTTCTAAAATTGATATAGTTGCACCTATAAAAGGTAGGTAGCTTCAGTTTGATTCAAACACTCAAGGACACCATTGATAGATCATGAAAGTGAGAGAAGGACTCACGATTCGCATTCCCACTCCCCTTGATTCAGCTGTCGATTCAAAGGCTTCTCTTTGCATTGCAAACATGTTGAATTCTTAGCAAAGTTCAAGAAATTACACCTGCAGAAATGTTGTCTCCATAAGAAAAAGAATCACAAAAAGCAACACTTCAAAATCTTAAGGAAATGCGTGGTCATTACTTGTCACAAATCCAGTCACCCTTCTTCAACGGAAGATCAACTTGATCCTCATTTAGTTTCCGAAGTCTCTTGAGGGGTATACTACCACAGCGCAAGCACTTGATGTTTCTAGAAAAGTTGAAAAAGTTGCATCTACGTACCAAATGAAGAATGAAAAGAAAATCCATTATGCACATTTGAGAAATATGAAGTTTGAATGTAATTTATGACAAGTAGTTAGTTATCTATACTTTGGACAATGCCAGTCGGCTCGTGTCACTGAAGCACTTGTCTCATGATTTCCTGCTGAAGTAGCCTCGTTAGACGTAAGAAGATCAGATTCACGTTCTCCAGCACTATATTCAACAATATCTTTCAACAGCTTTCTAACAGAGTCATTGGCCTTCTTGTTCCAACATGGTCTGCTCTCCACCATAGCAGAGATGTGATCAAGCCCATAAAATAACAAAACACGCATGACATCCACAGTCTGACATCCTTCATCTCCGCATGCCTTCACATATGCCCTCTCACATTCTCCCCGCAGGTTGCAAGAACTGCAGACCTACTAAGAGCCTATTCATATTATAGATGATATAAAGTTCCAGAAATCATAAAAACTGTTTTGCTTGAAGAAAGATGAATTGGAGTTCATAAATACAACGAAGACTAGTTTATTCCTATTCAAATAAAAGGGAGAAAATTAAAAATTTAGTCCCTTTACAATAAGCAATGCATCGATTTAGTCTCTAATCCCTAAACAAAATGCTTATGTGGTATGTCCATTACACTAATGTTGGCTAAGTTGTGATTTTAGAGATAGCTGATAGATTCGTAGAAAAAGACTAAATAAAAGTAATACTCGACTAAATTTATAATTTAACCCAATAAAATTTTCGATTGCATGTGGCATAAACAGTAGGAAATTCATTACATACATTTCCCTCATCAATGCCCACATGTGCTCTGAGACGCTTCCCTGAGTTCACAACTTTCCTATCTGTGCTTGGGCATCCACATCCTGCAATCACCTGTAAATCTTTCCTGGACAAGCGCCTGGAAGAAAAGAAACTTCACTTTCTCAGACACGTGACAAAAGAAAACTGATGAGAAATTAAACAGAAACTTATCCTTCTTGGGACTTAAACACAAGTTAGTAGGTTGTTTTTACACATCAGGAAAGATGATACCAAGGCAAGAACTTAATTTCTTTAGAATGGTTCTAATATTGCGCAACAACCTAGCAAGACAAGAGATTATGGATATAGCATTTGTTATGAAAACAAAATTGCAATAAGAAGACAGAACAGCAAAGAAAATCACAGTAACATACAAAATTCGGATGTATTCTCTAACTTGGCAATGCAGGCTTCTCGAATGGGGGCATTGAAAGTTTGGATCACCCAAATTTAGCAATTAATCTCTTTGTTTTACTACATTCTTCGAAACCAAGGAGTTCTAGACATATTTGGACCCAAAAAAGACAAGAGATATAACACATATTTTGGTCCAAAAATATGATTTTGATAATAGCATTGGTCTCTCAGGCAATTTATCAAACACATAGAGTGCATTAATCAAAATCCCATATTACCGTATAAGGTTAGACCGATCCCTTGCAAAATCAAGACACGCAGTCCGAATATGATTGAAATCTTTTGCACCCAACTCGACATTAAGAAATGGGACTCTGTCTCCTTCAAAGTACCCTTTCTTTGACAAACATTCCATGAAGTCCACCCACTCCGGCCATGGGTCTATCTGAACCTTCAACTCCGTTCCTTTTGAAATCTCCCTGAGATCAACCTGTTCTTCAGAAACCCAGCTTCTTCGAGAAGTGGGTATAGAAGACCGATAACCGAGCTTGTCAGAATCGAGTTCCAGCTCCGAATCTAAGGCCAGATTCTTGTTGGAACCATGAAAGAGTAGAAGCGGAGTGAGAAATTTAGGACTTCTCAGAGTGGAATTGAGTAATTCATGAGTTGAAATATTGATATTCATTATCCGGAAGATTTTATTCATTTCGAAATTGCAAAGAATCCTTTGAATTTCTGGCGGGAACTTCAAAGGTTTAACTGTCAGTCTGCAAAGGAAGACGTTAAAGGAGATCACAAACCATTTTTGGTGTGAATTTACAGGCGTGTTTGGTAACAGTATTACCGTATCCCTGTCCCGAATTTCGAACGTTTGGATACTTGGAAAAGGGATATTGAAAGTGAGCTTAGCTAGCTTCTTTTCTAATCGTCGAAGATTCAATCTTGTATACTGCATTTGTTACATTAAAAAATAAATAAATAAAATAAAATGATATTAAAAAAACACATAAAATCTTTTTATTAAACTACAAATTAAGTCTTATGATTTGGATGATTTTTTAAGAAGATTACAAACCATTTTTTTGGTGTGAATTTATATGATGGACAAATCGACGTTTTTAATATATGAAAATCCAACAAAGCATTACAAAAATGGAAACAAAATGTCAACAAAGTGGATCCAATTTTTATAATGAGTGTTGAATGAGAAAATTTTGGTCAATCACAAATTGTTAAGTCATTTCTTAAATCACCGAAAAAAGTACCAATTATTGAATTTGGGATTGCTTACAAATCGACAAGTGTCTCAAATTAAAATTGAAAAAAAAAATTGGCAAAATTTGGTAATGTGACGTGTCTTTATCATGGTCATTTGAGCTTCACTTACCTAAATTGAATTACATATGAAATTTTTTGCCTAAATTTAAATAAGCCCAAAAGAAAAGATAATCTAATGAACAAATCGGCTCAAAACGTAAGTCCAAAATTAAACCCAAAACCAATAAAGTTCAAGTTCAATGGTTTAGCCTAAACCACCCACCCCATAACAGCTAGCTTTATAAATATATAAGCCCTCCTTCATTTTAGGGATTTAGAAGTTAGAAGCTCTCTACAGAAAATTTGAGAATTCAAAAAACCATAATACTCTCTAAACTTTTGAGGATTAATAACTCCCAGGGCTATTTGGAGGCAAGGTTTGGGGTAGTAATGTAATTAAAAATTCATGTTTGGATGGAGTGCTTTAGATCCGATTTGTAATATCAAACTCATTTCATTTCCACGATCTTCAACAACCCAACCATCTTTTCCATCGTTTTCAAACTTCACGATCTCATTTACATTTCGCTCTCGATTACTCACGTATTCCAACACTCTCCTCATTCTCAGTAATCTTGTTTACATTCCAACCTCCCAAATGACCTAAAAATATCAAAAGTACTTCAAAGATCATACAATTTTGAAATCCTGAGACACCAGACTTTGAGAAACATTCATTTTTTCCTACAAGTAAAACATCCATGCTCAAGACAAATCAACCTTGAGAACATGCTACGAAGCCCTCGAAACATATTTACTTTAAGAGAGAAAGAATTATAAGTTGTATTATACTCACGTACAACTTAAAACAATTCAAGTTTATTACACCAATAATCAAATTTAAATTTACACAAAATCTAAAACAAAACATTAAAAAAAAGAAGAAGAAGAAGAAGAAAGAAGTCTTATCTACACTTTCCCTAGAAAAACTAAATGAAGAGAATGATTCCCATTTCTTTCAAAAGCCCATGTGACTCAACTTAATCATAAAAAATAAAACTCCACCTTTAGAATTAATTAAACAAATTTTAATTATAAACTAATTTCCCAAAAAAAAAAAAGAATACAACTCTCCAAACTTTTCAAATGTTTTCATCATATATCTTAAGCCATGAAGGAAGATATAGTTGCCAACTTTGGCAAAACTAAAAGAAATATGATAAAAATAAGCAATAGGGCAAGGAAGCAAACATTTCCCACATTCTATTTTTGACCATTAAAACCAAGAAAGCCAACAACCTTTAGTGCTTCTCCAAACATTATATTAAACAAAAATAAAAATATATGACATCAAACAACTTTGGGGGAAGCCATGGACTAATAGGGTTCTTCATCAGCTCACCAATGGCTGTCCTCTAAATTGCCCTTCACATTAGGTAAGGGGGCAAAGGTCTTTTGGACCCATATACATATGCATGTTTTTTTGGACTTTTTGGCCCATTTTGTAATGCTAAAGACAACAAAAGTACTTCTAAAATTTATTCAATTAATATTTTTTACACTGCAAACTTTTTTTTAAATAATTTTTTGAATTATTTTAAGGAAAAATTGCAAAAACCACCCCTAAAGTATGGTGACAACTGCAATTATACCCTTAAACCTTCAATAGTAAGAATTGAACCCCTAAATTTCTAAAAGTGTTAAAATTGGATCCTCAAACTTACAATAATTGTAAAAATTGAACCCTCAAATTTATACAATTATTACAATTTCTACAAATTATGTCAGTTTAGAGTTCAATTTTGACACTTTAATAAGGTTGCGGGCTCAATTTTAAAATTTAAAAGTTTAAGGGTATAATTGCAACAAATATCATACTTTAGGGATGTTTTCATAGTTTGCCCTTTTTTTACTATGTAATTGAAGGAGATACATGAAGATGAGTACAACAATTCAAAATTTCTTATTGAAGAAAAATACTTAGATACATCCTCGACAATACCTATTTTTTTTGTATCGAGCCTAATTGTCTGACCATAGTTTCTCACATGACAAATTTATATATATATATATATATATATTACGTTATTAAAGTAAGATGCACTCAAGTATTACTTTTTCATCCCTGTGTTTCATAAATAATGAATATATAAATAAATAAATCCAATATTCTCTCAATTATCATCTTTTTAGATTTTTGTTTTTATTTATATTTGATTAATGATTATAATTGAAATGTAGAATTCAACTTCTATAAATTTATTATAGTTTGATCTCCCACCTCACATATCTATTAGAAGAGTAAGAAACAAATATAAACACGTAATGACAATTGAAGGTCTTTGTCATTTTACCTTTGTTATTGCTTTTTACAATTTCCAAGAGAGAGAAAACGAGAAAAGTTTGTGTAATAATGACCTATTCCCTCTTTCTTAAAATAATATTCCTGAAATGCTTGGGAAATTTAACAAACAAGAAAATAGGTTTTCAAATCTAGAATACATTCATTAGGGCTGAGGATTAAACAGAGAAAACTTAACTAAAACAAACTTAACCAACTTAATTATTTGGGCTTCGTTATACCTATTTTGGTTTTTGTTTTTGTTTTTGAAAATTAAACTCGTAGATTCTACTTCCCCTAAATTTATTCTTTTGTATCTACTTTTTACCATTGATTTAAAAAAAACCAAGCCAAAACTTGAAAACTAAAAAAAAATAGCTCTTAAAATTTTGTTTTTGTTTTTGAAATTTAAATAAAAATTCAACATTGTACTTAAAAAATATGCAAATTATTGAAAGAAATGTGGAAAAAATTAGCTTAATTTTAAAAAACTAAAAATAAAAAACGAAATAGTTACCAAAGGCCTTAATTATTCAATGGAACAACTATAAGTACAACTTAGTGAGTTTTATAGAAGATAACTAGTAGAACTAACTAAACTCCTTATCAATAATTTGTATCAACTCAACCTGATTGGTATAGTGTATTTACAACCATCTTAATCTCAAAATTTTAAAGAAAGTCTATTTGCATTTTTAAACTCCAAGCTTCAATGTTATCCATTTTAAACCATGAACTACAATAAATGTAAGTTTTTATGTTTCTAGGAGTTCATACCAGTCAAGCATCAATAAAGAATATCCTTTGTTTATAGATTAGGACGATATCTATATTTTGGTATGAAGCTTATTAGATAGAATTTAAAAGTTAATAAAGTTGTCGGCTTAAGCATCGGTCAAGTGATTTAGACATATATCCTATACCAAGAAGTTAGTTGTTCAAATCATCTTGACTTCACATATGAGAATACAAATAAATAGATAAACAGATGAAATTAAAACATTGAAGTTACACAAACTCATATGATTATTTGTACTTTTCACGAAGCATGTTACAATGCACTTTAGATTGGAACATTTCAATTTGACAAGTCACACAATCAATCAAATAAGTTAAGCAATCATAGGGTTTGGATAACTTCAATTTATAGCAAGAAAGGTCTTTAAAAAGGAATGGGAAGTTTGATTTTAGGCAAGAAAGAAGTGTGTGGGAAAAGTGAAAGTATTGATTGAGAACTCAGCCAATTACCAAATGGGTTGCAAATGGGCTAGATGCTATCTTTCAATAATATCTATTTGTATTCTTTCAAAATTGATGATACATAAAACAAAGGTAAAAGAAACTATCACACAATTAGTCATGAACAGCCCCAACCATGTACAAGTCGATTTTCTGCTATAGTTTTTCCCTTATCCCTTCCCTACCCTTGTCCTTTCGCTTTCCCTTTCCCTTTCACTTTTCTCTTCTCCCATGTCTCTTTCTCTTTTATTTTCTAACAGCTTGTGCCAGATCAAGCTTTTGGTGATATCATGAATATGGTTTCCCCTTCTTTCTATGAGTTGATGGCATCAGATTTCAGAAAAGGAAAGATCCAACCAAACCATTAACTTTATTCACATGGCCCCCAGCATTATTTTTCCTCTCCATATTTACAAGGAGAAAAAACAAGACTGAGCTTTCAATCACAGATCATCAGTTGTTGCTAGAAGATCATCATCATCCTTTTGCGCTCCCATGGATGTTAGTCTTTCAACTAAGATGTCTAAAGCTTCCTTCATCCACCAGTGTCTACATACTTCTCTAGCTTCAGCTACAGGCATCTGAGTAAAGAGATAATAATTCAAACTATATATTAGACACTTGTACTGATTGTTACAGAAATATACTGTTTCATATACAAATCAGTTGATTTTTTGTTTAGGAGTTGAGAATATTGATGGGTCAGCAAGCCAAGTTATTGTACAAGACTAGTGATCTTAATTTTTGTGTTTATAATGAAATCTAATGAGTTTTGATAGGATATGAGGTTAATCTAATTGAAAAAAGTGTGTATATGAGCTTTAAGAACATACCCATATTCTTTCTCTAACATGTTTCTCTGGCCAGAGGTCAAGCTGTTCCTCAACAAATAAAGGGAACATATAGCCTTCATAATATGTGCCTTGGCTTTTGCTGATGAATCTCCATTTTCCAAGTTGAGACTGTAAGATTAACAAAGAACCAAATCCAATTCAAAACTCAGCTTGAAGAAGGTATTGATAACAGACTCAACATTGACATTTTCCTTTTCATAGATTCGAACAGTGTTGTTCTTCCAAAACAGATATAAAATTCAAACAGAACACGCAACCTACCTCAACTTTGCCAAGAACCCCAGCTTCTTCAAGTGACTCTCTAGAAGCAGCTTGTTCCAAGGATTCATCAAGTTCCCAACCACCCTATAAAACCAAATGGATTAATGACAAGAACCCAATTGATGGAAATAAGAAATTATTCATGTGGAATTGTTTAATTTAAAGTACCTTGGGAAACATCAGTCCTTGACCCTTTTGAGAACTTATCACAAGCACCTCATATTCATCACAAATCTTCATCCCATCTTCACTATATTTAAATCTATACGGTATACAACTGCAAGAATCCAACATTTTCCAATGTTAATCAATGAAATTCCATTAAAAAAAAAAAAAAAACAAAAAACGGAAAACGAAAACAACACCCACCCCACAACTTGGCGAAACCCCATATGATTATATCTCTGCAATTCCCTTCCAGTACGAGAAACCAAACAAGCCATCTTTCTCAAAGGAAACAGAACCTTGAAAGAAACCCCAGAAAGCAGAGAGATCTAGATCGAATCAGAGACGAAATTATCCAAGATTATAAGTTATTAGGATGGGAAAAGGGAGGAAGAAGAGAGATATATATAGAAAATGGTGGTTGGTGATAGAAATTGGAAGGAATAACCGCGGGGACAAAAGTACGCGTAAAAAAGGGGGCGGAATGGAAAATTGGATGGGTCTTTGAGTGCGTGCGATGAGCGTAAAGACAGCGTATAGCCCACAAAGCCAATGAGCCCACGCTCGCAAGTGGTGACATCGCAATCAGCCTTTTCTTGTATTGAGTTTCCATGTCGCTTCCTTCAACAACGAATCCGCGCTAATGAATGTGAATCATCATCATCCAATTAGCGACTCCCTTTGTTTTTATGACACACGTTGACTATTTTGGGATTTCTAAACCTTCCCGTTTTTGATTTCACTTAAAATCTCTCTTTTTTTTTGGGATGTGGGATGTAATAAATGCAATTTTAATTATTATATTCTAGATCTCGACCGACATCATGGTCGGTATGATGGTGTTGAGTAAAATAGATAGGGATTAGGAAGACTTACGAATTACACTAAACTATAACTTTTATCTTTACTTTTCTTACTTGAAATACGATGGGTATTATTTCCATGTTTCAACTTGATCTTTCTTCTTTCGAAACTTTCAAAATAGTGTATGTAATTTACTTGAACTTGTTATTCGGGTTTTGTGCATTGGCTCACATTTAGTCATGTTCATTTAATTTTTACTCATATCTAAAGCTGAAAACTAATATAAGTATCTTACAAAGTCAACTAAATCGCTACAGTTTAATTAGAGATATGTCACACATTCAATATAAAAAAAAAATGGGGACACTGTGTAAACACTTTGAAACTTTTAAAATTTATAAGAGTCGATTTAAAATTGAGTCCTATACTATCTTGGTCTAATTAAATATTTTGTAACAATAAAATCTAAATTAAAAATAACTTAAGTTATAAAACCAAATTTATAATATAACCTTCAGACAGAGTAATAACTATAAAGCTATAGCTAAAGATAACTTTTACTGTAAAATCTTTTTAAAAAGACTTTTAACTAAAAGAAAAAATAAAGAATGACTTTTTTTTTCTTTTTTGAAACCATTTTAAAGATACAAAAGGTTTAATTGTAAAAGAGGAATCAAAGTTTATTCCATAACAGATTAAAGATGATTAAAATAGAAAAAGGTTGTTTGGCCCTAATCTTTACGAATTTTAGTTTTGTAAAATTGCTGGAAATATTTTTTAAAATATAAAAAAATATTATTGATTATGTGTGACTATCACTGATATAGTTTATCCATGTCTATCAGTACATATTGCTATATATGTAAATGCTTTGGTTGGTATATTTGAAAACACCCCATTGTGTTTCTTTAGTTTTTGGGAAAAAAAATCTTTTTAACTAAAAAAACATTAGATTTTCTGATAACCAAAGTATTAAATTTTCTTCAACATGTTGATATTACATTTGAAATTTCTATATGTTCATGGGTGCCGTCAATATAAGGAGTGAATCAACATTATTATTAAATCGTGAAAAAATCAATGGAACATAGGTAAAAAACCAACATTTCATTAACATGAATATAATACAAAACTTAAAATACTATTTTGATCCTTGTACTTTTGGATCTATCAATTTTAGTATGTATACTTTATCATGTTTAAATTTAGTCTATGAATTTTTAATAAATCTTAAATTTTTACTCCCTACAACTAGTTTTTATTGATTATTTCAAAATGTTTTATTGTTTATTAGTCTTTCAATTGTAAGTTAATTTTCAAGACATATTCACGTAAAGTATTTTACTGCATCACAATTACTATTAGTATTTAACCAATTTCAATAAAAGTTAAAGACAAAGTTTAAGGTTTATTATAAATACAGGTACTAAAATTGGATATTTTAAAATACATGGATTAAAATTGAACGAGTCCCAAAGTACAAATTTGAAAATAGTATTTTAGTCTATTATATATGATGAGCACTTTAACTTATTAATTAGGTGTAAAATGTTTATTTATTAATTTTTAATATTTTTCAAGAAATATTCATATACATCGAAATTTTAGTAAAATTGAATCCTTGGCACTTTTGTCCATATCAACATTCTAAACCTTACCTAACAATATCATTGATTTTTTATAATTTTCTTTTGTAATATATATATATATATATATATATATATTTGGTGCATCCTGCTATCCTAGGTTATGATAAGTCGCATTTTTTAGGCTTATTGAACTTCTAACCCTAACATTAAATTGTTGACAAAGTTGTCAAAGTGAGCATAACTCAAACTAGCATATATTAGCGATCTAGAGGTTGCGGTTTGAATCCTTCCACCCTTATCGTACTAGAAAAAATTGTTACTGAAGTTTGTTATATGAATAGTATCATAAAATATGGGAAAATGTATAACCTTGTATGTATGTAAGAGAGAGTTTGAGCCCAATGACTTTGTGTTGTCTCCTTAAGACAATTTTACTCACTTTATTGTATGAGTTTAAAGAATAATTATCTTCTAAGAATAAAATAGATTACCTATCTTATGGAAGAAGCACCTTGTCCAACCAAATCCAACAAATTATATTTTGTGAAAATAAAGTGAACTTCAATGACTTTATAAAAAAGGAGAAAGTTTCAATGAGATAAAATGCTTATAAAAATGGTTAAAAAAGATATATTTATAGACTAATTCGTAATCATTCAAATAATCATGCCTTTTCTTCAAGTTAGTTAAATTTTGAAAAGACACATTCGTTTATGGAATAATGCAACTCAACAAGAATAGTCACATACCATTTATTCCAACCAAATTTAACTGAGTTAACTGTAAATTATTTGAAAAAATAAGAATATCTTAAATTCTAGAAATTGGTAATATAGGTACATTTACTTTTTTACTACCCACCCTATATTTTAGAAAAAACTAATATATATATAAAAGAAAATATGAGTTTACCACAACAAAATGACAAACTGTGGTTGGATAATAATAAGAATAACAATAAAGGAAATCTAGAAGAATACACTTCAATTTTTATATATATTTCTAAAAATATATGAGCTCTAGTCCCATGTGAATTTGGTGAGTCAAAAGACTCAAAATAAAGGTTGGTGTAATGTTTATGTCCAAATTACTAAACAGTGAATAAATAGGGAAATGAATTAGATATTATGAAACTTTTTATTATTGTAAAATGCAATTATTTTTTAGGGTAAAAATTAGTCAACACATAATAACAATAATCATATGTGCGCCATTAAAACCCAAGTCAAATAAAACAAACCTTGAGCAATTTTATGATTGCAAGTGTTTGACAATGACATTTATATTATCTTTTTAATGTAATGTCTAAAGATAATATTATTTTAGTTGTCCCACGTCGGTCGCCCTTTTTCGTGTGCCCTTTGTTTATTGATATGTTGGAAGGAATCTACTTCGAGATTAGTACAAAATTAGTTTTGTTTTGTCAGTTGAAGTTCATTTTTACATCGTTTTTATTTATTTTAATAAAATTAAAATTTCTATAAATTTTAAGTTTAAAGAATAGAAAATACTTAAAAAATTTTGGCTCTATTTTGAAGTATTTTTATCACTACTAAAAATTTAACTTTTGTTGATGGCTAAAAAACATCAAGAAAAACATATTTTGATGGTCAATGACCATCAAGAAAGTCTGTCCATCAAAATAGATCGTTTTTTTTATGGTCAAAAAACATCAACATAACCTATCTTGATGGCTATATTTTGATGGTCATGGCCATCAAGATAGGTTACGTTGATGTTTTTTGGCCATCAAATATTAGGAGTTTGTCCATCAAGATCCATATATCCTTTTAAAAGTTATGATATTATTAATTGAATTTTTAGAAATATTTTAAAACTATAGAGTATTTTAAACGTAAGTTAGAGTATCGAATGGTTTAATAATGATCAAAATAGAAATTTGGACATCACATCCAAATTCTAGGTCACCACTTTCTTTTTTTTTCTTTTCTTTTTTACAGCTTTTCCATTGGCTTTTTCTTTTTATAATTTTTCTTTTTAAAGACTTTTGCAACAATAACGAATTTGACCTTTTTATTTAAAGTATAATAGGAGCATGGAGATTTCAAATCCTTTTGATTGTTAACACAATTTCTATATCAGTTAAGCTATAGCATTAAAGAACTTGAATGATTTTTTTGGGTTTCATAGGTCAAATAAAGAATCAACTACCTTCCAGTATGCAAATCTCAAAAAGTTACGGGAATAATTTTTTTAAAGAAAAACACCCAATTTGCCCACAAAGCTCATAACTATAGCCACTTAAAGATTAAATTTTAGATCATTTCAACTTTTGAGGACTTAAAAATTTATAAGAATAGTTGCAAGGAAGACAAAAAAATTATATGAAAACGAACGATCATTTAGCTAAAACGAAATTGTGTCAAAGAAGATATGATCAAAATAAAACCGCACAGTGAGTGAGATACCTTGTGTAGTGTTTGTATATGTATGTGATCGTGTAAGTGTGTGAGATCACGTAGTGGACATACATGATCATGATCGTTTAAGCATGATCACCTTTATGTGCACTACATGATCTCACATGCTTTCACGATTGAGTCACCTACACCCACTACACGATCTTGGTTGCGGGTTTATGCGATTTTATTTTGATCATATCTTCTTCGGTACAACTCAATCTATTTTAACTAAATGACCACTTGTTTCCACACATCTTTTTGTACTTTTCCTGACCATACTTATAAAATGAACAAAATGTTAAAGTATCGTGATTTTAAGACCCTCCAGAGTTGAAATGATATTAAGTTGAAACTTTGAAAAATTTTCAGGATTTTTTTTTTTTTTTTAAGCAAAGGGCAACAAGAGAATCATACTCCTCAAAAAGCCCAAAAATCACTTTTTAGAAACCATGTCATTTCCCTATATATTCATTCACTATAATAGTCATATAGTTCATTGGTGGTGCAAAAATGTTATTTCATGGATATATTTTATATTAGAAATATTTAATAATATCTTTTATCAGTAATGATTTTAAAAATTATATATGGATGTTGCTTTATCAATAATAAAAAAATGGAAAAACGTCAGTAATTCCCAAAAGTTTTCATCTTTCCCAACTAGCACTTTTTTTTATGATATGTTGAAATGGTTGTTTTTAATCATTTTCGGCCAAGGTCGACTTTAAGATTCGAATAACATTTTGACGTCTTTTCATCACACATCCAAGTTATCAATCATAATATCTAATCGTCTTCAAATTTAAAGGAAATTTAGGGTTTTTAATGATTGATTCTAATACTTATGATGAACTAAATCTTTATCAATTGTCTGACTCTTCTAAACCAAAGATTTCTAACAATACAATATTTTTAATATTTATCATGAATCAAATCTTCACCAATCAGGATGGCTCTTCTAAATGAATGATTTCCAAAAGATTATGAAAGATTGTATGATTTGGGAAAGACAAATGACCAAATATTTAAGATGAATCAAATTTTACAAAAGATCGAGTGATTTGGGGAAAAAATAATACGATCTCAGTCTTCATCTTGGTCGAGATTTCACCAATAAAGCGCAAACAATCGATAGTTTGAATGTAGATTGAAAAGTTGTCAAATTGGCATATGATGATATGGATGTATTAGATTAACGACTAAGAGGTTTAGATTAGTGAATTTTTAAGTCGTTACTGCTAAAATATCAAATTATTTCTATTAACATATAAAGCCAACACCTAACACAATACACATGATTTAATTAGATAAAAATCTACGTATATCATGTAAAATTTATATTTAATGTAATACGAGAATTTAACAGCCAAATACCCAATATAGAAATTTAAATTTTGCAAAATTTATAAACTAGAGGGAAACATTTAAAAATTTAAGTAATAAAATAAAACAAATGTGAAAAGTAATAGAGTAGGAATTTCAATTTTTCACATCAACCCCTTGAAAAAGAAAAAAAAAAAAAAGAAAAAAGACTAATTAACATGCATGCATCTATTTATTTATTATTAAGAGTAAAACATGCATGCATCTTCTAAGAAGAAACAATTGTTTCCAAAAAAGAAAAAAAGAAAAAACAATAATCTAAGACTTTTCACCTCCTTCAAATTGGTTTGTATAAAAGGAATAGTCAACCAAAAAAGAAAGAACACCTTTTTTATTTGTTAATTTTCAATAATCTTCAAAAGAGCCACATCCACAGTTTTCCTAAACCACTAATTCCTATTTTACTATACGTATCCTTTTGACATTGTTTCAAATTCAAACAATAAAATAATTATATTAAAGTTCAAATTAGCTTCGAGATTGGAATTTGGAACTCATTTAACATCTGACTTCATTTTCCTTTTAATTTTAAGTAAAATTTTACTCTTGTTTACTATTTTCTAACGTCTGTTTTTTCTTTTTTTTTTTTTCTTTTTTTTTTTTTCATAGTGAAATTCATTATGTTACGTCCCAAATATGAATTTACATACTTGAAAGAATATTTCACGTTAGTCTAATGAAGAAGGTTTATGCTTAAAGTAGATAATATCACATTATCATTGTTGATGCCAAATTTTAAAGAGAAGAAAACGCACTTGGCCTTTACGTGATATCAACTTTAAATTTGTGATTTAGGAAAGAGAGAACTTGTAAAACAAAGAAAAATGATATTAATGCCAAAGTCAAATATGAGAACCATAAAATAAAAAAGAAGTTAGAAGTTTCATAATGGGGTATTTTATGGGAGATTCGATCTAGGGTTTTATCTTAACACTACTAGAGTTACGATATGAGTTTCAGCTGGGATAAAAATCTCATATTATCCTACATTATCTTGATTTTGGTTTTTATTTTGCTAGGCTAAAATCTACTTCCTCAACAATTGTGAAGATATTTTGAGGCTCCTCATCTCAATAACAACTTTCTTTTATTATTTTTTTAGTTTATAAACAAATGTGATAATCAAGATTGAACTTTTAGCTTCAAGCAAGTTAATAAATGTATTATCTATTCAAACCAAATAAGAACTGACAACATTCGTTTGATGATGTTTTATTGTATCTATTTAATCTTTAAACATTAAAAAGTAATTTCAACCTTTCCTCTAAACTTTTTTATAGTTGTTTATGAAAAATTCTGAGTTGACACCATTATTACTTAAACATTGACACAACATATTGATTGAATTAATAAACGATGATTTGGCACAATAAAAATATAGAAGAGGAATTTATTTTTGACCCAAAGTGTACGTTAGCATTTTTCCTAATTGTTACCTCTAAGTCTATTCTCTTTTACCATTTATTAGTATGTCATACCAAATCTTCACTCCTGCATCTAATTATTGTGTCATCCCAACATTTAAATGGTGAAACATGAAAAACACAAATACTTAATAAAATTATATTAAAAATGTTTTCAAATGTAGTAAAATAAATTAAAATATTTACAAATATATAGTAAAATGTCAAATATACCATTAAGAGACTATTATATCATCTCTATCACTGTCTTATATTAGGAATGTCTATCAATATCTATTGTTGTTTGTCTCTAATAGACAGTGACATTTTACTATATTTATAAATATTTTTAGCATTTTTTTATTTAAAATAATTACCTATTATATTGAATAAGTTGTTTAAGACATGAACATTTTAAACTTTACAAGAGACTTAGATAACAATATAATGCGTAAAAGTTATCCACTAAATTTATAATTTGTCACAACAAATGATATGTCATGTTTGAAAAATCACATATTATATCTACAAACATGTAGAAATATATATGTCGATTGACAAATTTAAAAAACAAATTATTATACCATTAAATGGAGTAAACATTATGTTACTTTAATAATTAATTTCCAATCCAAACAAATAAAGCAACAAGCAATCACATTTTCAATGCACGAAAATGAATTAAACCATTAAAAAAAATGTAAAAACAATTAACATTGTCGCACTCAAAGGAAGACTAAGCAGTAGTGTTTTCATTTGAAAACCTTTGACTTGGTCTCGCATGCTCTTCCCACGTGCCACATGCTTTATAATGTGAAATTATTATCCATATAATAATAATAATATACTCACACATAATTAATTATGGACCCGCCCACTTTTTCAGAACATTTTGTCATTATAAACTATTATTATTTTGGGTATTTTTCTTATTTAATTAAATACCAAAATAGAATTGACTTGCAAAGACTCTTCATAGCCAAATTAATGGAGTAGCTGAGAACTCACCTCTTAAAGTTAATTTGAAAAATGCATGTGGTTGGCCTTCTCCCACATTTCAACAACTATATGTACATTTATGATTGGACCGGCATCACTTCTAATTCGAATCAACTTATAATTGACCTACATCAATATCAATTGAGTTTTCATTGTTTAATATTATTTCATATGCATTATTCAAAAATTTTCGTAAGTGTTTAACTTATTAGTTGACAAATGAATTTTATAATTATCTAGCTATAATGTTTGTGGATAAAATCAAGTAACGTCTCCCTATTAAATAAGAAGTAATAAGTTGATGAATGTACCAAAAGAGATTCGATAAATAGGGATGGAAAGTTGGTAAAAAAAGGTATTAAACAAAAGTTAGTATATTTGATTCTAGAAAAAGGTAATATTCGAGATGTATCCATCTATATGCATCGTCTCTTTTCATCGTTCAGTCAAAAATTAAATTAAAATATTTTGAAAAATAAAAAGAATTTACTATATAACTAATTGTAATTAGACGATTTAGTGAAATGTACACATATACATATAAATATCAAATGAGATGTACTATATGTATATAAGTATTTTTCTTTTAAAAATAAAATAAAACAAATGGATAGAGGTGTTTGGGAATATCAGAAAGAGGGTTTGCCAAAATAATAATCATAATAAGAAAAGAGGAAATTTCTTGGTGACATAAAATATGGATATAAAATACACAAGTTTTCCAATTTTGCGGCGGAAAATACCAAAAAAAAAAAAAAATGATGAAATTTGCCAGAGTTTTTGGCAATCACATTTCACAATGGAGTTTTCATCTCTCTTCGTACACACTTAGATATAAATAAATAACTATAATACAAAATAATATATATACACATCAATGCATCCATACGTATTCATTTATGTCATTTTCGACTTTTGTATTTTCTAAAGGTTAATAGCAATTAGTAACATTTTTAAAGTTAATACGTAAATGTAGAACAACATTTTTAAAAAATTATAAATATAACAAAATTTATCAATTAGGAATACAACAAGAATTTGAAAAACAAAAAACTAAACCAATCTACTAGTTTTGTTTGATTTTTTAGTATAAAGTTGGAAATCTTGGTTTATATTTGGAAAAACCAAAAAGTATTGGCTTGGATTGGTTTTTTTATTGGAAAAATCAATCAAAACTGAATTGAACCGAGGGTATATATACCCTTGAAAATAAACTCTAACATTAGTTATTTTTTAATATTTTAATTGGTATAGGGCATATATATTTATTCTTTAGAAAAATTACCAATTATTATGGAGTATGTATGATTTTTTATTTAGAAAAGTTCCAAGAAAAAAAAATTCTAATTTCAATTTATAAAAAAAGAAAAAGAAATACACCCACTTTTAATTTAAAATAGCAAAAATAATCCATTCAAAATAAAAGTAGAAACAAAAATAAGTATTTGGAATAAAAAAAAAAATGTCCAAATCAAGACCACAACCGATAATAAATCGAATCAAATAAAAATCAATTTATTGGTTTTGTTCTTTATTGGAGATCAGTTTGGATTTCTTTTTATAAAATTAATCAGTTTGATTTGGTCCTTGGTTGTCCCCAAAATGAACAAAACTAAACCAACTACCACTAATAGATTTTATCGTTGATAAACGATCTTATTAATAAATCATTAAGGATTCATATGAGGTAATTTAAAATGTTTAGTGCAATAATGACGAAATGAAAAATTCAATATCCAACCTCTAAAGAAGAAAATCATGCAATTGATTACCGTTAAGCTAGTAAACTCGCTTTGCCAGTACAACATATATCCAATTAATGTGCCACAGTTCTATTCATTCTCAAACAAATGTTCTCACTATATACTTTCAAGGACGACTTTAAAACTTAAAAACGTATAATTTGCAAATCTTGCCATGATTTCTAAAAGTACAAATATGGTAAAAATTTAAATCTAATTTTCATTTCTTTATTCCAATTTTATCCTTTATGTGTATCTATATATTTGATATACGTTATGTTTTGAGTTGTTTTTAAATATAGAATAATAAACTAAAATATTTATAACGTTTATCAAATATAGACGGTGATATTTTGCTATTATTTGTAAATATCTTTAACAATTTTATTATTTAAATTAATTTCCTTTATATTTGTGTATATAATTTGACATACTTTACATTTCGGTATATCAATAAAATAATATACCATATGTAAAGTATATAATTTGACATACTTTACATTTTGTTTTCTTTTGTTTCATTTTGATCTGGAGTTAGTATCCATTCGAATATAGTTCGATTTTAATGGTCTAATTTAGGTTTTTTGTATTAATTTTCTCACGTTTTTAATTTTTTATCCAACTTTGATGAATAAAGATTCAAATTAAGTCTACAAATAATAACAAGTTGTTCATCTGCACTTGTTGACTCATAAATTTTGTATATTGAATAGTAGATTTAGAGTATCAATCAATATACTAAATAAAAAGTATATTAGTTGACTGAAATACCAAAAAAATGTATCAATTGATACATCAAACATAAACTATATCATATATACTTTTGATAGAAACGATATGTAAAAAGCAAAGAGAGTGAAATTAGAATAATAAACACGAAAATCAAGTCTAATTTTTTTTTCCTATCTTTGTAATTTAAAAAACACTATTGCCAAGTTATATATATATTCAAAAATAAAAAAATTATTGAATATAATTATAAATATAGCAAAATTTTACTTTATATATGTGATAAACCATATTAGACCCGTATAGATATCTATCACTTTAGCGATAGACACAGATAGATGTCTATCTAGGTCTCTCGTCATTTATCAATGATAGAAAATAAAATTTTGCTATATTTGTAAATAGTTTGATATTTTTTCTATTCATAATAATTTTTCATATATATATATTGTTATTCTTGCAATGGCCCTTTTTATAAAGGAAAAAATCAAGTGATTTTTTTAGTATAATGGAATAGGAAATTTTCAAATCACAAAACTTTTGGTTGATAACACATCTGTATATTAATTGAATATATAACTATATTCACTTTAACCATGATTCATTTATTGTCATTATTACCTAAGAATTTTAGGATTTAGTCTTGAAAAATTACAGACTTCACCATTTATGTTTTGTTTTCATCCAATTATTAGAGGTTTCTTCAATTTGATAAAATTAAAAGCTAACAACGTATATTGATAAAAACTCTTTTTCTAAAAGAAGTAAATGGTTAAAAAGGGAAATTTTCTTTATAAGTTTATCAATCTCAATGATCTACTCAATCAAATTAGTATTAATTTTCTCTTTTTCTTTTTTTCTTTTGTTTTTATTTTTTTATTTTTTTTGAAAACTTCTTTGTTTAGAGTTTAACAATAATTAGAATAATTTTAACTATACTAAGAAAATTGTTGTCATATACACCAACGTGGCATTTTTTTAAACCTTCAAAACCACTGTAACAATAGTGACCATTGAGCTTGATAAATTAAATTACGTGGATGAAGTTTTTTAAGAAAAATAATATACAGAAGGACCATTGAGCTCGATAACTTATAAATTTAAATTTGCAATTTGTGTGGAATGAACAAGACTTCAAAATTTAAATATTGAAAATCGTTATTATATAGAAAAATAAAGTATAATAAATTGACCTTCAATTAAATTTTCATATTCTATTCAGTGTCTTTATGTGGGTTAGTATGATGTAGACAATAATTTACAACGCCTATCAACTTCACGTTTGCATAATAAGTTGAATTCTTTTAATTTAATATATATTTTTTTTTCTTTTGGAGAAATTGAATTAGTTTAATTGGGTTAGGCTTCAAATTTATAATTATACACTTAATTAAATTAAATTGAAAAACGTAATTTTAATTAAAATTATTGATCATTTATCCACACAAGAAGAAGCTAAATACAAGCGGCAAAATTTGTTATTAAGATACTTCAACTTGATAATTTTTGTGGTCGCTTTCAATTTTGGACAAGATGATTAGATAATGATGTGGAAATTCCAACTTTTTGCCATTTTTAAAATTTATTATTTTTGTAATGATATTTATACTTCCAAATTGCTTCACGTGGCATAACACTGAGTTAATTTGGATTTTTTTTAGTTCCATCTGCAAAATCTCTCTTAATTTATGTTTAATATTTAAATTATTTACTTATACTTTATTTTAAGGTTATATTATACAAATTGTACTCTATTTGTTAAAACAAAGATGAAAATTAACACAATAAAATAAAAACGCATATGTGGGATAATTTATACATCATTAACGTAGGGCCCATTTGAATTGACTAAAGAAAAAAATGTCTTTCAAATAACTTATTTTTATTTAAACTTTTTTGATAGAAATTGTTTAAAATACACTTCAAAATCTAATTTAAGTGGTCACCAAACACTCTAATTCTTACAATACAAGAAATTTGGGCTTTAGCGACGCAAAAATTTTTGTCGCTAAAGGTTACATGTTGTTGCATCCAATCGTCATTAAAGTCACGTCGATGAAAACTTTTTGCGACGTCTTGTACTAAAACGTCGCAAACTGCGACGAAAATGACAAACCATCTCAAACTACGACGTTTAAGAAAACATCGCAGCTTGCAACGTTCGAAAAGAAGTCACAACAGAAAGTGATGTTTAAAAAGACGTCGCAGTGTGTGACGGATTCTTATTTTCGTCGCTCAGCGACGTATGCAAAAACATCGCAATTTATCATAACGTCCCAAATTGCGAAGTTGCAGTTTTTTTTGCCCAACATTGCATTGTAACAAGTTATTGCGATGATTTAAATTTCGTCGCAAATTTTAATAATAATTATAAAAAATATTAGTCATATTTAAAGCATGAAATTAGACACAAATATTATAGAGTATTTAGGCATATGTTTAATCTTTAATTAAGATCCATTACAATATATATATATACCTACCTTTTGTTCGATCTAATTATAAGATCCATTACAAAATACATATATGTATTCCTCGATCGCTTGCCACTCACAATGTTCAATTTAATCCTGCACAAGAGATGAACTTCCCCCGATGAACCTTTCTAGAAGTTCATTCATTTGATTAAACCTTCTTTCGTACTCTTCACGCTGCATCTCAAATTGAAGACGTTGACTTTGTAGAGCTTCTTCCACAATGGCTCTATTTCTCTCATTTTCCTGACGTTCACTCTCCACAAGTTCTTGAGTCTACGCAAGACGTGCCTCTAGTGATTGGGCATAATCTTGTGAGTACATTTCTTTCTGACTTCATGGAGGTTTTGGTCCGTATCCCGTCCCTTTAACATATGAAGGTCTTTTCCCTAAAATAGTTGCCATAATTTCTTCATCACTCATTAGTGTAGTTGAGTTTTTTTGTTCTTGTTTTAAGGCAACAATTTTTTCCTACATAATTCAAAACGGATAAAGGAATTTCATAAACATCAAAACATTTAAAAAAAATATTATTTGTTAAAATAACTTAAGTAATACTTACTTATGCTTGACATGCTGAATCGTCTGTCCAACCTTTTGCAACAGTCCAATGCGTTTGATGAAAGACATCGATGGGACTTAAGTAAGTGCATTATCTAAATTTTGATGAGAAGTTTCTACGCGTTGATTAAGTGTTTTATCTATGTCTATGGGTTTCAAAAAGGACAAATCCGGTTTTCGCCATGATATATCCATCTATTGTAGGTGGTCGCCATTCCATATGTGTACAAATCACATTCAACATCACGAGGATGTTTCATTATGACATTTTGACACGTTGTACATGGACAACGTGTAAACCCTCTCTTATCAACATGCTTCTCTGCCAAACCAAATGATCTTATTCCATCAGTATATTTTTTGCACAATCGATTTCGAAGTTTTATCCAACTTTTATCCATAATATATCCTCTGAAAAACAAATCATATAGGAACTTATCATAAACTTATTTAAGGTAAATAAAGTTATGTGTAAATGTGCTTAGGGGGAACTACAACAAATTGTACATTTAATGACTCATGAACAGTGCCAAAAATAGAGGAGAAAGTAAAAAAAGAGTCATTGAATCCAAAATCACACGTTTTTTGTGGGAAAAAACGAAAATTTTCCGATTTGGCAGAATACATGACTATTTTTATGTGTCATTGATTTATGACTAAAAAAACAGTCATTAAATGTGAGTAAACGAAAAAGGCGCGATTTTGGTGGGAAAATACGCAAAATTTTAATTTTTTCTGAGAGAGAGAGCGAGAGATAGAGAGAGTGAGAGAGAAATGGGGAGTGAGGGAGGGAGACATAGGGAATGTTTGTGTGTGTGTGTGAGAGAGAGAGAGAGAGAGAGAGAGCTGATCTGGGCGTGAAGAGAGCGAGAGAGAGAGATAGTCTTCGATCTAGGGGAGAGCGAGAGCTAAAGCGAGAGAGCGAGAGAGGACGTTTCGATTTTATAACCTTTTAAAAATGCGTCGCAGTCGACTAACCCCCCAAAATCGCTCTCTTTCTAAGGATTTTGCGCACCTCTGTTCACTCCCGTCTCCTTCATTGTTTGGAATCCCATCGACAGCCTCCCTCACTCCCGTCTCAGACCACCGTTGACGGCGTCTCGCTTTCCCCTCGCCTCTTGGTCTCCCTCTCCAATTGATCTCTGGTCGCTTCTCGGTCTCTCTGGCATCTCGCTCTCCTCTCGTCTCTCGGTCTCCCTCTCCAATCGAAGCTTCTGTCGCTGCTCGGTCTCTCCGGTCGCTCTCCTCTCGTCTCTCGCTCTCCCTCTCCAATCGCTCTCCGGCCGCCTCTTGGTCTCCCTCTCCATTCGCTCTCCTCTCGCCTCTCGCTCTCCCTCTCCACTCGCTCTAGCTCCTCTCACCTCTGCCTCTCCCTCTCCACTCTCATGAGTCCAAGCTCTCGGTCTCCATCCTCTCGTGAGTCCAGCCTCTATTCTTCATTAAATTTCAAACTGCAAATAGCAATTACATGTTTTTCTGTTCGTTTATTTGTTGATTGGTTTGTTGTTTGTGTTCTTAATTCAGGGCTTCACTAACTCAATAATGTTTTCTGCCGGAAATTCAACAAACATATACTACTTTCACTTGTGCATTGGTTAACATTGTCCCTGTGGTTACTTTCCTACTTGCTTTTCTATTTCGGTAAGTTCGGTCTTTTGATTCTCACTTTATTGTTACTTCTCTAGTTTTCGAAGGAAGCAATGTGTTTGTTGATAGGATAGTGAATTGATTTTGATTTTGTAATTAGTGGAATAGTATATATGTCACTTTGTATCCACTCTGTATGACGAGCTGAGGTTGGAACTATCACTTACGCATTTTTTGTCTTCGTTTTGAGCTAAGAGGCCACGCTTAGAAGTCCTTTATGAAATTTTGAGATGTCACTTTGTCCATGTACCCAATTCTCATTTCTTTTTACTTGGTTGTGCACATCGAAGGCATGCTACATAGCTAACTTAACTTGTGTCATTTGTGGAATAGTATGTATGTCACTTTGTATGCACTCTGTATGACGAGCTGGGGTTAGAACTGTCACTTACGCACTTTTTTGTCTTTGTTTTGAGCTGAGAAGCCATGCTTAGGTGTCCTTCTAGAAACTTTGGGATGCGAACTGTGCATGTACCCAATTCTCATTTCTTTTTAATTGGCTGTGCATATCAAAATCATGCTACCTAGCTAACTTAACTTGTTGAATTAGATTGCCATTTATAACTTTCTATGGTAGAAATGATCTTGACGAAACTACAAATTAACCACCTTAAAAAACGACTGTAAATGGACTTCATAAAAGTTATTGTCTAATATTATGATCTTATCATCAGGTTTCTTTTTTGGGGGAGGGGAAATTAACAATTTCTTAATTCCCTAGTATTATGTGATGGACAAATCATGGATGGTCAAAAGTAGATTATCTAGAGAATACAAGGTGGGAGTTGAAACTTTCATTGAATTTGGTTTGCGTCATGGCAATGGTTCCAATTCCATTCGATGCCCATGCTTAAAATGTGGAAATCGTATATCTAAGGATGTTTCGATAGTTAGGGATCATTTATATGTCAATAGAATTGCTCAAAGTTATAAGTTATGGTTTTGGCATGGGGAAGATTTAGCCACACACAATGTTAACAACAATTCAGATCCTGTGTTAAATGAAAACTATGAGGATGAGTGCGATTTGTTTAACGTAATTGACATGGTTCAAATTGCTCATGATCAACTTCCCGGTGCACCAAATATCTTTGACACTGTGTTTGACGATGCTAAAAAGCCATTATACCCGGGATGTAAAAGCGAAGTTGTCAGCACTTGTGAGATTGCATAACCTAAAGGTTAGATTTGGATGGAGTAATTCAAGCTTTTCTGAATTACTATCTATAATAAGTGAATTCCTACCTGAGAAGAATGAGATGCCAAATTCTATGTATGAAGCTAAAAAAACATTACGTGCCCTAGGTTTGAGTTCCCAAAAAATAAATGCATGTCCAAATGATTGTTGCTTATATAGAAAAGAGTATGCAAAAAGCACCCGATATCCTACCTATAATCTATCGAGATGGAAGGTTCTTAAGAACTCAACAGAAGAGAAAAAAGGAGTGTCTGCTAAACAGTTGTGGTACTTTCCAATAGTTCCAAGGTTTATAAGGATGTTCAAGAGCGTTGAACATGCAAAAAACTTGTGTTAGCATGCTACAGATTGGAAGGAAGACGGTATTATGCGACACCTAGCTGATTCTCCCTCCTGGAGGTTAATAGATCACCTATGGCCAGCTTTTGGTTTAGAACCAAAAAATCTTTGTTTGGGTTTATCCACTGACGGAGTCAACCCATATGGAGATCTAAGTACTAAATACAGTTGTTGGTCAGTCATTATTACAGTGTACAACCTCCATCCATGGTTGTGTATGCGGAGGAAGTTCTTAATGTTGTCAATGTTGATATCAGGGCCGAAACAACCAGGATACGATATTAATGTGTACCTAGCTCCGTTGATTGAGGATTTGAAGCTTTTGTGGGAAGTTGGAGTTGAATGTTTTGATGCATACAAAGAAGAGTTTTTCACTTTGCTAGCAGTCCTATTGTGGACTATTAATGATTTTCCCGCGTATGGAAATTTATGTGGTTGTACTGTGAAAGGGTATAAAGCTTGTCCAGTATGTGGAGAGGATACCAATTCAACCAGGTTACATCATGGGAAAAAGAATGTATACATGGGCCATAGAAAATTTTTGCCAAGACATCACCCGTATAAAAGACAAAAAAAAGCCTTCGATGGTAAGCAAGAGAATGGAAGTCCTCCACACCCAATGTTAGGTGCGGAGATTTACAATAAATTGAAGGACATAAGTTTTCCTAGTGGAAAGAAGTGTGGCAAGAAATTGAATGACAAAGCTTCAGATAACTACTGGAAAAGAAGACCTGCATTTTTTGAACTGCCTTATTGGAAAGAGTTGCATGTCAGACATTGTCTTGATGTAATGCACATCGAAAAGAATGTGTGCATGAATATCATAGGTACATTACTGGAGGTTCCAGGAAAAAATAAAGATGGAATGAGTACTAGACTTGACTTAGTTGAAATGAACCTTCAGCCTGAATTAGCTCCTGTACGTCGGGAGAGTAAAATGTACATTTTTGCAGCGTGTTATACATTATCGAAAGAAGAAAAGTATCATTTCTGTAAGACTTTATCTGAAATAAAGGTTCCTGAAAATTATTCCTCTAATATTAGTAGTTTGGTCTCATTAGAAGACTTGAAACTTAATGGCCTGAAATCGCATGACTGTCATGTTTTAATGCAACAATTCCTTCCGATTGCATTACGTTCAGTGCTACCTAAGAATGTAATGTATGCTATTACTAGATTATGTTTCTTCTTCAATGCAATATGCTCCAAGAGTGTGCGGGTACTAGAGTTAGATAAGCTGGAAGAGGATATAGTTGTTATATTATGTCTACTTGAGAAGTATTTCCCACCTTCTTTCTTCACAATAATGTTGCATCTCACTGTTCACCTTGTAAGAGAAGTGAAACTTTGTGGGCCCATCTACCTACGATGGATGTATCCATTTGAACGGTATATGAAAGTGTTGAAAAGTTATGTAAGAAATAGAAATCGACCGAAAGGTTGCATTACGGAAGCACACATATGTGAGGAGTCTGTTGAATTTTGTTCTGAATTCCTATCTGGGTTAGATTCCGTTGGGCTTGGTTCATTCAAGAGACGAGAAGAAACACGCATTGATAAATCTTTATCAGCTGGATATCATGTTAGACCCAACGTGCAGGAACTAAAGCAAGCACATCTATATGTACTTGAGAACACTGAAGAAGTACAACCGTATAGAATGTTAGTATGTTACAATTCTCAAATCATCTAATTTGAATGTATTATCACCTAAAATTTAGTAGACAACATCTGGACTATTTGAAGGTCCAAAATCCAAGGAAAGCAAATAATGAAAAGTGGTTACAAAATGAACACAATCGATCGTTTGCTAGTAGGATATGCGATGAGGTATTTAATTTTCATTCCCCATTTTTTGCTGTATCCATTTAACCTAGTCGCACACTGAATGAAATGTCTGCCTGTAATAATAGGTGATGCAGGAAATACATGATAGAAAACCGGTTTCTTCAACTGTGCATTGGTTGGCACATGGTCCCAACCCAGGATTGATGACATTTGAGGGTTACAGGATTAATGGGTGCACCCAATCTTGCGACAATGGTCGCACTGTCCAAAATAGTGGGGTTACATTAGTTGCCACAACAATGTAAGTGTCCAGTGTAAAAGATAGGAATCTGATTGTATCAGACATGTCTTTTTATGGGGTTATTCTAGAGATATGGGAAATTAACTACAATACATTTAAGATTCCATTATTTAAGTGTGACTAGGTTGAAAACCAAAATGGGGTGCGAATTGACGATCTTGGATTTACCTTGGTGAAACTCAATCGTATAGGACATACTTTGGATCCATTCATCCTAGCCACTCAAGCAAGGCAAGTGTTTTATATAGAGGTACTGTTGACGCACAATGATCAATTGTTATCACACCACCTAAAAAAGATTTTGCCGATACATGTTATGATGACGAGTTTGAAGATACTTATTTGGACTGTCCTTCAGTTTCAAAATGCACATTACCAACTGATATAGACGAACCTGATATTCCACATGTAAGAGATGATTGTGAAGGCACATGGGTTGACATTTGAAAGTTTATCAAGTATGTACATCTAAATAACGCGATTTTTTTCAATTCTTATTTGTTTTCGTTTAATGTTCATAGATTTTCTTGTTTATCTCGTAGGTTATTGTTAATGGAAGAAGGGATCGCTCCAACGGATATGCTTCCTTAATTTTCAGTGGAAAATGTGTCACTTATTATTACTGGACCTTTTATTTAATGCACTAATGTAATCCTATTATTAACCGTTATTTAATGTACTGTTGTAATCACATTATTAAATGTTATTTAATGTACTGTTATAAATCATATTATTAATTATTATTGAATATACCGTTGTAATTATACTATTAACTGTCAATTTTCTCTACATTTACAAAAATCATAGTGAACAGATGGACGATATGATTGATGATTCACAGGACGAGCAGTTGGATCGTTTGATGGATGATACATTCGACGATGCACAAGGCAATGACTTAGACGATATAGTTGACGATGAACATGATAGTGATGCAGATCCCCTGGTTATAGATGGCGAAATTAAGAGAAAGAAAACTAGAGGACCTACTGGAATGCATGAGATCATTCGTGCGTGCAGTGAAGGTCATAGAAGAGTGGTGCAATACAACGAGAATGGTCAGCCAATTGGGTCCAATGCAGTAAAAATGAAAAGTTTCATAGGAACATCCGTCCGATCCCATGTTCCAATTACATACAATAGTTGGAAAGCAGTGCCATTGGAGATAAAAGAAAAGATTTAGGACCTCATTCAGGTATAAACATAATCCTTAAATGGTATTTAGATTTTATTTGCTTTCATTAACATATAACATTTGGTGTGGATTCGTAGGGTGGATTTGTTGTTGACCATAGATCGAAGAAGAATCTCATGCAAACTGCGTGCATTTGTTTCCAATCAATTCAAATATGCTTTGACTACGAAGTATATAAGGCCATTTAAGGATGATCTAGAGAAATTAAAATGTCCCCCGATTGAGTACTCCCATATTGAACAAGAACATTGGGATGCGTTTGTCAGTTTTCGGCTTAGGGAAGAGTTCCAAGTAAGTATTGTTGTTAGAAACATTCAGACTTTGTATTCACTTACATTGTGCAAAGTATCATTATGACATTTTATTATGTATTTTTATTAAGGTGGTCAGTAGTAAGAACCGAGAAAAGAGGAAAAAACATATGTATAATCATCGAATGTCGCGGAAGGGGTATGCTAATCTTTCAGAAGAGCTGGTAAGATACTAATTCACTACTATTTATTTTTTTTTTATACGACCTACATATTACATTTGAATCCAAATTCATGTGCGATGGTTTGTTATTGGTGCAGAAGGAGTCGTTACCAAATGAAGATCTAACTAAGCGATGCGTTTTATGGAAAAGGGCTCGGATGGATCGAGAGGGAAAAATTCCAGACAAGCAAACACAAGGAGTGGTGGATCGTATAGTAAGTATTTGTTGACTACCTATATTTCATTTCATTATCCTTAAATATTGATTTTTTCTTTTCAATAGGATGAAATGTTGATCACTCATAATGTCGAAAGTGACAACACATCTACGGGTGGAGATATCCTATCACAAGCGTTGGGGAGCAAAGATCCTCCAGGAGTAGTTAGAGGATTGGGTAAGTTTATCATGCCCAGTAAATATTTTCATACACCAAAACAAGTGAAGAAGGAAGACAAAGTTACATTTGATGCGTATGAGAAGACGAAGATGATTGCACGTATAAAAGAGTTGGAAGAAGAACTTAAAAAACAAAAAAAATCTAACCAAATGTTCAAACAAGGATGGTTCTTCAAAAGACATTAAAGAAGGAGATGGTGAATCTGTTTCCAGCAATGAAAAGGTCAAATGTGGCACCTATTCACCGTACTTAATGTGTTAATGTAGATGTTAAATATTTAATACCATAGAATTTTTTTCCAGGTGAAGAAAGGATTATTGGACCAAAATAAGACTTCACGGATAGGAAAAAAGGATGGTTCTCGAAGTGATATTGAAGAAAGTGGTGAAGCAGAAAATAAGAATGACCAGGTTAATATGTTTCAATTCATCTTTTAAGTAGTTTTTCATAAATTTCGCAATAACAATTCATCCGAAAATGAAATTTTTAATCCAGGCGAAGGCAAAATTGTTGAAGCACACGAGAAGTTCTCAATATGTTGAAGTGAAGGTTGAAAAAGAAAAGGTTTTATGTCTATCTTATAGCTCAAAGAATCTCATGTAATATGCATTGACAATAATATATGTAATGTAAGTTCATTTATTCCCTACAGGTGGATGAACGTAAACAACAGAACTCAAGCCAATCTGTCGCCCCAAAGCCCATTAAGGTATGTTTTTCACTTTAATTTAGTATATATTCTACATAATATACGTTAGTAAACATTAACAGTTACATTTCAACTTACTCATGGTAGGATGAAACTTCTTGTTTGTTGGCGATCGGATCTAAAAATAATATCGTCGGAGCGGGGACTATATTTGACTATGACGTTAATAGTGATAATGTGAAGGTTTCACTTGACGTAGTTGTTCATGGTGATTGTTCTGTCCCAATACCAACAAAGGGAGAAGAAAATTTGTTATCTCAAGAAGTAGGCTTAAACTTGCTATGGCCACGGGATCTTGTAATAATTGATAATGAAAAGGTAACATTTTCCATCCTTGTTGGTTTTTATTCTATATAAGCAATTTATTCTCATGTTACACTATTTGTTAATAGGAGGAAGAAAAATTTCAAATAAAAGTTTAGGAGTTCTATCAATGACACCCATTCAAAGTTCACCAGTTGCTTTACGCTGTTTACTCCGTGAACTTGAATATATTGGATCATCAATTCAAAACACTGTACCGATGGAAGTATTTGGAATCCACTGCAAGTGCTGCATTTTGGTTGAGGTCTTACGAGACTTTTGTCATATGCGCCCAATATGGGCTCCTTGTATTGATGCATATATGATGTAAGTAATCTTAATATATCATGGTTTAGTATTAAAATATATATATTCAGTACTGTATAAAGTTTTATTGATATTACAGGTACTTATACAAACTAATGGAGAAATCAAAGACTTTGAGTTTGTATAAGTTTTTAGATGCTGGTTCCATCTCAATCTCAACCAACAACGAATCTCGAGCTTAATTGTTGTCCTTGAGAATGGCAGGATTGGATAATCAACTTCTCATCTTCCCTTACAATTCTGGGTATGTTGTATAAAATGAATTATACTATATTTTGTGCACTGTATAATTTTTTTTGTGATTCTTTAAATTTGTAGGAATCATTGGACTTTGATCATTATTGATCATTCAAAAAGTAGCATATTTTGGATGGACCCTTTAAAAAATCGACTCGACCAAGATATCATCAATGTGATAGGCATGTACGTATGTTATAGCTAGCATTTTACAACTTTAACTAGTATGAATACATAAAGAAACATGTTACATTTAAAGCCATTTGTAGGTCTTGCAAGATTGTTGACCCTAAGAAGAAAAAGCTTAATTGGAAATCAATTAAGGTATGTTATTTCGTACATAACATAGTTCATCCAATAAACATGTACAAAATTGACTTAGCGTGTGTTTTACATTTCATATAAACAGTGCCCTAAGCAATCCGGTGTGGTCGAATGCGGATATTATGTCATGCGATACATGCGTGAGATAATATTATCAGGAACCACATCAATTTTAGATATAGTACGTAGTACAAATTCATACAAATTGAAGTTACGTATTTAGTGCTTCGAGTTTATTTGGCTTTCTTTGTTTATAGATAAAAGGTGCGCCACCTACATACTCACAAGATGACATTGACGTGGTATGAATTGAGTGGGCAGAGTATATGGGATCGCACATGTTCTTCGCATAGGTTTTGTGGCAGTAACAGTTGTTGGAGTATAGAGAAAACATAACTTTTTTTTTGTGGATGGAGTACTTATATTTTGTTACTCAATATAGAATTGAATGCATTTGCAAAATACCTTTCGGGGAGTTGAAGCATGAATAAAACTGGTATGGGTATGATCGTTAAATGTCGTCGTTTTTTTGGAGGTATTGTAGAATTCTGGTATGTTTGATCTGTTATATAACTCAATTACTAGTTTTATATTGACATTTATATTTTTTGTTTGGAAAAGGTTGGCATGACACATGATATTGTCTATGGTTGGGTAACATCACAAGTGATTTTTTGCCATCGAATCGGAGAAAAAACTTTCAAAATGATTGTTAGCAAAAAGGTAAAATGGGGGTGATGGAAATGTCGTAATTGTTGGATTTGTATTATGTTGATCTTCTTATTAAACTTTATAATTTTGGTTGACTCTTAATCTTCTATATTTATCTTATTTGTAGTTCGTATTTCAATATTTTGAGAATAATTTTATGTGGAAGAAGTAGGTCGGAGGAAGAAGTTTTGAAGTTGCAGTCTTTTTTGGTGCTTAAGAGGTATATATCATATAACCTAGAATTATTTGTTTATTTCAATTGGTTTATGTTGTTAAGACCTCAGTTCAAATATTGGCTCACATTACTAGGTTTAGGTAGGCTTAATTTCTTCTTATAGTTAATAGAATTCTTTCCAAATAACTATTGGCATTGATTAACACTGAATTTGTCTATGTTGTGGAAAATTCCCTAATAGTTATTACAATCGTTTCAAAATAGTTATTGGTATTGATTGACGTTGAAAGTGTCCATGTTGTGGATAGTAAGACTAATGTGAGTATTTAAATTATACATTTGTTTTGCTCCCTCCGCACGCCCCCCCCCCCCCCCCCCCCCTCCTCCTCCTCCTCCTCCTCATCCTCCTCCTTAACGAAGCAGTTTTTCAATAAACCCTTATTCTTTCTAGTAGAGTAGTGTATAAGTTAAATTTGGAGGTTATTCATTTTATTAAGGTTAAAGAGTGAGATTATAATGTGATATAGTATATATTTATGTGGCTATATTGTGATCCTATGCATAATTTTTGTTTGAAGGTGTTCATCGAAGCTTACTTGTATTGAGTCAAATTCTAAAATGAATGTTTTTTTTTTATAAGGCTCCTGGACAATGCCATTGAAGCAAGGAAGCCCACCAACCAAGACATTTAAATAAGTGTTGTATATATATATTTTGGTATTATGCCAACACTTAGTTGTAAGTACTGAATTTGTAAATGATGTACCTAGAATTTGATTACTAGCTAGTTTCCTTGTATTAACAATTGGAACTATATTATTATATATGAAAGTTACTTTTTATGTTTGTGTACATATTTTGTGTTGAAACTGAAGGAAACACAGGTGTAATAACATGTATGAAACACAGGTATAATAACGTGTATCGTGGTAATGGTTTCTATGATATCTAACAAAAGTCATGGGATGTATGTAATTAAATGACCTTAAAAAAATGTCATAGTTAATGTATTACTGACACTTTAAATGTGTCATTATTTGTTTTGCGATGACAGAAGTGTAATTTCAACGTAACTCTTTATTTGACAGAAAAAAGTCAACATTTTGATTTTTTAATGACCATATAAAATTGTCATAAAAATAGTTTCAATGACTTATAATAAATGTCAATATATATTTATTGTTGACTGTGACTAAAAGTCATGAAACTTTCAAAGATGACTGATTTCTCATGTGTCATCTATACACTTTAGATGATTGGCGATTAAATGACTAAAAAAAAGAGTCAAGAAATGTGGTAATGACTGTTTTTTAGAGTCATAGAAACCTATTTTGTTGTAATGGGGGAATCACAAAAATCAAGCAATCTTCTAAAGACGTTAAATAAGCACAATAGTAGATTACTAGTGACTAGTGAATTCCAGTTCACAACTTCCAAGCCACACTTTGAACACACAAAGCATCCTCCAAAACTCAGTTCAAACACAAACAATTTACAATTAACTGCACAACTCTTCTCCAAATTACATTTTGGAATCAACTATATGTAAAAAAGGAAATGGCAACAATAACATCAACTATATATAATGTAATTCAATATTTTTAGATATATATATATAGTGAATAAATACCTCGCCGACGGTAGCTTTCGCTGCAAATCCGACAACAACGATGACAATTAGATAGAGAGATGGAGAGATAATCGGCAGTTTCCACTACAACAGTTAGAGAGAAAGACAAGGTAACACAGTTAGAGAGAGAGATAGAGAGAGATTAGACGGAGAGGGAGAGGGAGAGGGAGAGAGAGTAGAAGGAAAGGGAGACGGAAAGAGAGACAGAGACATAGCAGCCAAAGATAGAGCGACGAATAAAGAGAGAGAGAGATCGGATCGGACGGAGAGGGAGACGGAAAGAGAGATAGAGACAGAGCAGACAGAGAGGGAGATGGGGTGACGGCTAGAGAGAAAGAGCGGACAGAGAGGAAGAAACTAAAAGAGAGAGAAATGAAGCTTTACCTACCTACAGGAAATCCGTCGACGGCGGCGAATGAAGAGAACGACGGCTGCTGAGCTTCCAATGGACGAAATCGGCGATTGGCAGCCGGTGAAAATCGTGTGAAAGTCACTGTAAAAAACCCTAAAAACTGTGAAAGTGAAAAGGAGAAAAAATGATCGGGTGAAAGTGAAAGCAAATTTGCGACGAAAATGGTTTTCATCGCAAGGTCCTGCGAAGAAAACTGTTTTCGTTGCAAAGGTATGCGACAAAAAAGAAATCATCGCCTACTTCATAGCGCAAAACCTCCCGCCCAATTAATTGGGCCTGCAACTAAGGCCCAAATCGTCGCTATTTGCGACGTATTCTAATTTCGTCCCAGGTTTGTTGTGACGTCTTTTATTATCGTCGCTATAAAAGTCGTCGCTAATCTTGCGACGAGTTTATCGTCGCTAATTTTTCGTCCTTAAAGACCAGATTTCCTGTAGTGTTACTTTTTAAATTAAATACTTAAAAATGTATTTCAAACGCTCCCGTAAATTGACATGTCAATTGGTGTGCAAACATTATTAATGTAAATAGTTTTTAACAAAAAAAAATTTAGATGGAATAAATGGAGTCCTTTATATGAATCTATTTTAGCTTTAGAAAGTTTGAGAATACTATATAATGCCTTCAATTTTAAAATTTGTTAGAAGATTTTTAGTTAAGTAGATGGGATACACATGTGAAGATCACATTTTATATTATGCCTTTAATATGGTTAATCAGAGGTTTTTTTCTTTTGCAGTGAGGTTGGGGTGCATGTGCACATGCGAGGATCACATTTGATTTTATATTGTTTAAAGAAAACTATTTTAGTACATTCCAAATTGCATATTGCATCCATATTCATGTACTCCATCTAAGTGTACCCAATCACAAGCTATCACGTGACAAATTATTTTAACATTTAAAAAAAAAAATAATAACAATCTTAAGAACACCATGATGAACAGAGGCGAATCAATGAAAGGTTGAGGGGTGCATGTGTCCCTCACATTGTGTTGTTATATATATATATATATATATATTGAATATATATTAATGTGTGTCCCAATAGGGATAAAAAGAAAGTAGCTTGGTTTAGTGGTTAGGTGGTGAGACTGTTGGGATGTAGTTATTTTTTCATTTTTTTAACAAATTGATCGTTGTACCAGACAAAACAAAAATTATTTTGCATTGTTTTTCTTTTTAATGTTTGGTACTACATATTAGATGCACAATCGAGATGTCAATGGTGTAGTATATATTTTTTTAAAGTTTAAGAACTATATATGACACACATTGAGACGTTAATAGGCTAAAATTTTAACTTATGTAAAGTTGTGTCCCCTAACATGAAATTCTACCACTGTTCGTATGTCAATTAGTTATGCTCCTTTTGACGATATTATATGATTTGAATATTATATCGATGCATCTAAAATTATATTTATATGAACTTGTGCTCTACATAAAATCATGGATCCACCCTAATGATAAATGCAACGAGTTGGAGTTCAATCTATTAGGCTCTGACCCTATATTTCTCTCTCACTATAATGTTATAATCTTCTTATTTGCGAGTAAAGAGGTTTCTATGTGATGGAGGAATTGTCTGCCCAAAACAACTTTTCTCTAACTCTATTGATAAAAGTTCGAGACCGACTTTTTTTTTTCTTTTGAGATGCATGTTTTTCTATATTGTCTCCTAGTTTTTCTTGAGTTTAGACTTGCTCTTCGATTTTAGGCCTTGACTAAGACAATTCTCACCAAAAATAAATAATAATAATTATGAAAAATTTAAAAACCTAAAATAGGTGGAACAATTCTCACCAAAAATAAATAATAATAATTATGAAAAATTTAAAAACCTAAAATAGGTGGAACAACCATTAACTTAGGAGAAAATGGAGTATTTAATATTTCCTTTCCCTTCAAATGGGTAGGCAGACAATAAGATGACAAAAATGAATCAAATAGTTGAATAAAAGGCCATAAAAAATGAATTAATGTTGGTTTACGCCATTTAAAAGATAAAGACTTTTTGCCAATTAAGCATTACCTATGCCTGAATTTTTATATTTATTTATTTATTTATTTATTATTAGAATTATTATTTTAAAATAACGTTCTCTGGAAATTACGGTAAATTGAGGAGGTAGGTCCACATATGAAAATATAATAATATAAAGTTTCAAAATTTTCCACAACCTATTAAATTAAATCATTTTCCCATTTTTTTGTTTATTATATTCAAAAGACATGCTAATAATTTTACATTAATTATATTATAATTACGTAGGTCAGGTTCTTGTCATCATCATAAAAAAAATTAATCCCAAAATAGCAATCAATCTCCTGTTCTCTAACCAATCCACAATATATATATCATAATTTTTTTAAAAAAAAAAAAAGTTTTTCTTTTTTTCTAAAAAAAAATTCAATCATTTGAGGGTAGAAGATCAAATTATCAAAAAAATAAAAAAAATAATAATATGTGTTTTATCTATAAACCAGATTCTCATCTGGGCAAGAAACTAAAATTTGAAGCTTCTATATAGTCTTAATTATAGCGTAAAAAAGATATGAAATCATATTTTAATGAATTTAAATTTCCATTATTTATTAAGATCTATGATATTTTATGTCAAAAAAAATTATATAGAGATCGTAAACTGATCCAATAGCCAAACTATTAGTAGGAGATGTTGAAAATCTCAAAACTTATTGAATTTTTGTAACTTATTCTAAGAAATTTTGTTTAAATCCTATTTAAATATATATAGAAAAAAATGTATCTTTA
>QLSR01000337.1:611003-662934 GCA_031780015.1 Citrullus colocynthis
AAAAAAAAAAAAAAAAAAAAAAAACTCTTTTTCTTGAGGGGGAACCCTTTTTATATGTAGGGTTTCTAGGAAATTAAGCCTCTTTCTGTACTATATAAGTATATCTATTGAATTTCTAGAAAAATTATTTCTAGAAGGAAAAAAGAAATACTATAATTGATAATAGTGATTGAATATACGGGTATATCACTTCACATTAATTTCTTCTAGATATGTTAGAGAATAATATAAAACTTGTCATATATCAATTGTATTTACTATTCAAATGTTGTCGTTATGTATTCTCTGCAAAAAAAATTCTCTATAAAGATCAATGAGACCTGTGTAGTCAATGATATAAATGACGTATTAAAGTATTTTCTTGAAAATGTGCACTTTTCTAATATTTCCTTGTTCTCTAAGAGAAAAAATATATGTATACCAATTTAAGTCAAGTTTTATTTAGACACGTTGAAAATAGTGCCAAAAATAATGAAGTTGATAGTATTATTGGTTGTTTTGTATACACATTCCTTTAAAAAAAAAAAAAAAAAAAATTTTTTTTTTTTTTTTTTCAATTTTTAAATAAAATATATATTTTTTTTTTTTTTTTTTTTAAGAAATTTTTTATATTTTTTTTTTTTAAATTTTTTATAAAAAATTTAAAAAAAAAAAATATAAAAAATTTCTTAAAAAAAAAAAAAAAAAAAAATAGTATTAATCAAAATTTTCCTATCTCGTATAAATCAACCAACCCCTTTTAACCTCACTTCATAAATCACAAATAGATGCAACTATTTTAGTACCTTTTTCATAACAAGTATTCTTCATTTTTATTTTTATTTTTCATTAATTTATGGAGAAGTAATCTATTATTTCAAGGACTTGGGTGCTTTTAACAAATTTGATCTCCAAAATTAAAATCATGATATTGAAGAATGAAGTCGACCAACTTAGATGTATCTAGAAATCATGGGTATGAAAAAACAAGGGAAAATGCTGAAAATTTTGATTAGCTTATTAGAAATAATAATGTAGATGTCACATTTAGTAAGCCTTTATTTATTTAATTTGGACAAAATAACTTATAGTAAGTCTTTTGAAGTTAAGATAACGGTCCATTTATGTCTCTACACATGGCAATTTCCTTGCCCATATTTTCAATTTACCAAAAGAAGCTTCTTTCAGATGCTTAAAGAAAATAGGAGGGCCGACTTCATGTTCATATTCAACTATAAACCCTTCTACATTATATTTCCATTAAAAGTGAATGTACTAAAATTCCCATGTTCATATGTCACATTGTGTGTGTATATATATATATTAAGTTCAACAATATACAGAAAATTCCAACCTTTTGATTTATTGAATTTAATGGAGATGTATATCATATCTAACTCTGTCCATAGTTCGAATATTTACTAATGAAAAAAGTTGTCAAGAATTTAAGATAAAATTATATTAATTTTACATCAAAATGAACAAAATCCATAATTAACCTCTATTTTTCATATTTAGTTAAATATAGTGAAGATATTAATTTATATCCTTAAATTTTGGGGTTGTACGGATCATTTTAACCCTGAACTAATAATTATATAAAAAATTATAGATCACCTATTATGGTACCATCTTAAATTGTCGATTGACCCAGAAGTTTCAGCGAATGAGTGAAGGCAAATTTAATATCATATCATCTAACAATTTTCTGGCATCTATTATTTTCAAGGAATTCTTATAGTGCACGTGGTAAAAAGTTCTAGGATTATCTAAATTTGAGCTAGGGCATAGGAGATTGGGCCATCCATTTGATAGAATGGTAAAGTTAATTCTTGTCATTTGCTCTAGCTTTGTAAAAAAGAAATTGAATAATGAATGCTTCACATGTCCTCCGACTGAACAAACTTGTGATAGTTTTTCTATTAGTGATAATAAAGTCAATCGTACATTTGACCTTATTCATTGTGATTTTTTTTACTATAGTAGATAATTTTTCACGAATTACGTCGGTTCGAGACATATGTTAAAATAGCAAGTAATAATGGGACGGAGTTTTAATGTATGTGAGACTATTGTGATAAAAATGACATTCTTTTCCAACAAAATAGAAGAGTAGAGGGCAAACATGAAGACATACCTAATATGTCTCGTGTCTTAAAAGAAACAGCTTTCCTGACATACTTGCCCTTGAATATAGTCTGTGGGTTCTTCATCCAGTTTCAATTATTTTCAAATTTTCTTATGTTTCCCAAAGAAAGGAAAATTTGTAGTGGAAAGTCAAAATGGTTGTTTTCTCTTGGGCCAACCAAGTTTCCTATTTTGTGTCTATATATATATTGTGAGTGTTTATAAACGTGGAAATAATATTTAGAAATCGCTGGTAAAGAGTACCAAATCATTTAAATTGTTAAATCAAATTATATTTAAAAGTAAATTAAATCGAAAAAAAAAAATCAGTTATTTATGCCATTACATTTTGAAAAATTAATTTAAATGGAAAAGTTGTTAAAAATATTTCCTAACAACAACAAAATACCGCAATCTATCTGCAATAGACTGAGATAGAATAATAGACATAGATACCAGTTTATTGTAGATAGACAATAAAATTTTGCTATATTTATAAATATTTTGGTTCATTTTCCTATATTTGAAATCAACCCCTACATTTTGGATATGTTTTATCAACTAGAATTGCTAATAAGTAGCCAAAGCATGTGTTGAATGAGAAATTTCGGCCAACCAAATTTCGCCACTTCATCATAACAAAGTCCAAATGCATGAATTTATAAATCGGATTGGGTCGAGTAATTAAAGTCGCTTGGGTCAAAAAGCCCAAGCCCTTTTTGGGCCCAAGCCCATGAAGGCCCATAAAAACTTTATGAATTGAGGCTTTATCTCTTCACTGGGGGGATTTTGGAAGCATCGACAATGGAGGGCTAATGCTCTGAAGACGAAATCCTGAAGATTCCAAGACCTTTTGAAGTTCTAATCAAACTCAGAAGACTGAAGCTCCACAGATTCGAAGATCCAAAGATTGAAACTTTGAAGATCCAAAGATTGAAACTCTGAATATCTGAAGAACACAACCCCCTCAGCTCAAAAGATCTGAAGAATACAAGCTTTAAAGAATGCAAAACTCTTGAAGCTTTGAAGATCAAAAGACTTAAGCTCTGAAGAGTATAACTCTCTTGAAGATTGAAAGGCAAAAGCTTAAAAAACATTCAGAAGATCATAAGACTTTCTTTGAAGCTCTTGAAGTCTCCAAAGGTCAATCACCTAAGAAGATTAACCTAACAAGCCTAAAGGCCGATCATCCAAGCAGATCAACAAGCCTAAAGGCCGATCACCAAAGGTCGATCAACAAGCCTAAAGACCGATCATCTAAGAAGATTAACAAGCCTAAAGGTCCTGATCGATGATCAACAAGCCTAAAGGCCGATCATCCAAGCAGATCAACAAGCCTAAAGGACGATCAGCAAAGAAGATCATCAAGCCCAAAGGCTGCCAATTATCCAAGAAGATCAACAAGCCTGCAAACCGATCACCAAATAAGATCATCAAGCCCAAAAGGCTGATCGTCCAAGAAAATCAACAAACTTAAGTATTATAGTTTATTTTGTCTAGAGAAAGAATCAAATGATCAAATAGATTGTACTCACAACACTGAAATTTATACAAATACGAAATTCAAATTCCACGAATCAAATTTCTTCGGGAATCTCGTCGAAGAGCATGTTATCAATTTAGACAATTGATTAGTGTTTCATAATTATTTCATTTGATTATCTTTTAAAATAAACTCAAAGTTATTTAAAATAAAATTATTTCCTCTTAAAATTTTATCAAAGAAAAATAATCACATAAACCTTTTTTAAGTAAGTGGAAAAAATAAAGAAATACGAAATACGAGAACAGTTACAAATTTGTGTGATATAAATCATTTTTGTCACAAATTTTAAAGGATATTTTTAAATATATAAAATAAACTAAAATATTTATTACTATAGTAAAATGTCAAGTATATATTGATAGACACTAGTAGACTACTATCATTTATCTCGAGATATTAGTGATATATACGGATAGATGTCTATCGTTGTCTATAACTAATAAACAGTGACATTTTACTATATTTATTAATATTTTCAATAATTTTATCATTTAAAATAATTATCAAATTTTGAAACGCTAGTTTTCAAATAAAATAAAACACCAGAGATGAAGATGAAGGTTAAAATTAATTTCTATTTTCTTAGTGTTGGAGTTTGTCCATGCTACCCTTTATAGTTTTAATTCTTTTATAAAGTAAAGAAAATAATTGGTTAAATATATATATATATATATTGAAAATATAATTGGTTAAAATATTTAGAGCATTGTGTTGAATTATATTCAATTATACGAATGATTTGTTCACTTTGTTGTACTAATCTTCACAAGATATACCCTAAACTTTTTAATAGGAGTATTTAAATGACCTGATAATTCAAACAACTTGAACTATCGAACCTAAAATGTAAGGGTTGGGTTGGATTAGTTTTGTTCTTGAGTTGGGTTGAGTTGGGTCACGGGTTGGCTAAAAAAAAAATTGAGTTATCCAACCCAACCCAAATTCTACATATATCAATAAAAAAGTAGATATATATTTCTCTTTATTTAAAGTTTGATTACTTTGTATTGATTAATTTGTGAATTTTTAATATTTTTCTTCTAAAATTGTTATGATGTTTGTTTTTTTTTTTTTTAATTTGTAATAAATATCATAGATATTTGGTATTTAACATTTGAATTTTTATGAGATTTTAGTATTAGTCATATGTTGTAGATAAAATTACATATTATTAATTAAGAAGAAAAAGTAAGTTATAACCCGATAACTTAATTCAACCCAACTCTTGAGTGGGAGACTTTATTTGGATCTTTTGGATTGTCAATCTAACCAACTCAAAATTTTGAGTTGGTCCAAAAAAACACCCTCAATCCAACTCAACTCATATACATCCCTACCTCCTAATGGACTAGGATTTCACAGGCCGCGTGTTACAATTCCACTCCTTCCACATGAGAAATTGTATCAAATGTCTTAAACAGTGAGGTGGTTTGAAAAATATATATTTTTTTTCAATTTGAATTCCTTTTTAATTTTTTTTGGTAATTACATTGAATAATATTTTTAGTGATAATAATTAAGTCTATAGCAATATTTTTTTAAAAAAATTGCAAATATAACAAAATTCGTTAATAATATTCTCTATTTTTAACTGATAAACTACTACCAACTATACCTCTACTGGCAATATGGTCTATCACCGATAGACTTCGAAACCATAATTTAAAGTTTACTATATCTACAAATTCTTTTACATCACACTATATATGTAAATATTTTGGGTATTATTGCTATATTTTTATTTGCTTTTTTTTTCTCTCTCTCTCTAGAGCCAACTTAATAAAAGCACCAGCAACCCAACTAATCCTTAGTTATCAATTAATTAAACATAGGACATAGGAGAGGTAGATTATCTCATTTCTTGATAAGCTGTCAAAGTTTTTATTCTGTTCTAACATTTAAACATTTAAATATTTTAATAATCTATTATTCTTTTAAAATCGAAATAAAAAGGAATAAAGTCTCAAGAGATGCATTATTCCCCAAAGCCCAAAATAAAAGGCCCAAATTGCTTAAAGCTGTCTGACACGTGGACAAAGAATCTATGCTCCCAAACCATGGAAGTTAAAACCGGCGCAACCGGTATCCCGAAGCCGCATTTGGAATGCCCTCCCTGCTCCTTGCATGTGGATGCCTATCCTTAACCGGCAACCGACTTGGACTTGGAGCTGATTAATGTCCATAGAAGATAAATAAAAATTCATTATTTTTTTCTACCGTCATTTTGACAATTACTTCAATTTATTTGTTTACAATTTAAGGTATTTATTTGTAGATAAGGTTTGATGGAGTTGAAACAAAAGCTGTCAATAACAATATATATATATAATTTTTTTTTTTGGCTATTTTGTCCACTAATTTAAATAATAATAATAATTTAAAACTACAAATGCTCACTAATTTAACAAAAAGAAAAAGTTTTATACAAAATTGAATTTGATTAATCCACAAAACTTCCTAGTAAACAACTTTGGTCAAAACTAACAAATTCGTAATGAAAAAGAATTAATCTCATATTTTTCTAAATTTTATCAATTGCTTATCCAATACATATTTTATAATCCATTTGATGTATATGTAAGAATAGTTGTTTTTAACAAATCTCGAAGACATTTTTCAAAATTGGAAGTTTTAATAAAAATTTATATACCTCCTCAAATTTAGGGTTAAAAAGTACACTTTCCTTACAAAAAAAAGATCTTTCCTTATTTTTAAAAAGTTGGTTAGATTATTATTATTATTATTATTATTATTATTATTATTATTATTCCAGTGCTTTCAGATTTTCTTGAGAAACTTATTCTGATATTTTTTAAAAAAAAAAATTTTTATTTATTTTTGTTGGAAGCAGACTTATTCTTGGTTGGGTATCTTTTAAAAAGGAAAAAAAAAAAAAATTACCCCTCGGTATCTTGAAGTTGAATTTGTTATCCAATCCAAACTAATTGGTAAACACTAATTCACTTTATAATATCAAGTTGAAATTCTCATACCTTCAATTTCTTTTTATTTTTTTATTTTAAAAAATATTATACACATTTGAATATTATTTTACCCCTTAAACTTTCAAAATTCACTAACTTTTAAAAAATAACAACAAACTTGTAATTCTTCTTTATTTTGGTATTAATTTAAAATAATAATTAGATAATTTTAAATATGTGAATATGACCTTAATTGTCCAAAAATGAACTTAACTCAACACTAAAAAAAAATTATCTCAATTCGTTAAGGTTTTGTATCTTCATACGACATCGACTAAATTGCTACAATATTGCTACAATTTTAAACTATGGAAAGAAATTCTTACAAATTAAAATTCAGAAATTAAATTGTCATGTCTCTAAAAATTAGAGGGGCAAAACTATTTGACTAAAAAAAAGGTTATACATTATCACAAGAAATAATGAAGATATTATTTCCTAAGTTCAATTATTTATATATATTTTTAAAAATAAAACGAGAGAGAATAAAAATAATAATAATAAAAAGGAAGAAAAAAGGAAAATGGTTGAATAGAAGCGAAGTGGGCGATAAAGAAGAAGACGATAAGAAGAAACAGAGAGAGTGTGGAGTGGGCAATTATGGTTAGCGAATCAAGAATTCATACCTCAAATCTTCTTTCTCTATTTCCCCTCTTTCTCTCTCCTCTTCCATAATAATAATTTTTATATATAAATTCCATACTCTGTTTTCATTCCCCCAAAATGGAGAACGCGACGGCGACGGTGGCCAGCGATTCCGATTCTGACGTTTCTCAGCTTCCCATTCACAGCCAAGTTGAAAAGATCAAGAAGGAGATTCAGAAGATCAAGCATCCTTCCCTTCAGCAATCCGAGATGAACACTCACCTTCTTCTTCGCGGTATCTCGATTTCGAAGCCGCGATCTCGCTCTCCCCTAGGGCTCGCCGCCGAGAGGCCTATTTCCGTCGGGAATTAAATTAGGTCGGTAGCCATATCCAGATTAATATCTTCTTGCTCTTCCTTTGTCCCTCTGGAAACCCTAGATTTCTTGTTTCAAAGGGATCAATGTACAAGTAAATAGTTTTTGGTGTAGGATTTCCGACCTTTATGGATATGGCGGAATTGCTTCTTCTTCTTCTTCTTCTTCTTCTTCTTCTTCTTCTTCTTCTTCTTCTTCTTCTTCTTCTTCTTCTGCCTTTGAAACTAATTCAACTCTGCTAATATCTCCATTAAAATTGCTTATTATTATTATTATTATTATTATTCGACATGATAATATTCGAAGTTTAATTACTTAACAAAATAATGTTTTTTTAGCACTTTAAATTCAGAAAAATTGGGCTTGACAAAATTATAATAATAATAATTGAATTATTTTTATTTATTTAGGAAATGGGATATTTAAGATTATGTGCATCTGATTGCCCAAATTTAAAATGTTTATGTGGATAGATATATAACAATCTTAATTTTATGAAAATTTTAATTGCAAATAAAACAATTCAAAATATAAATATAAATAGCAAATAAATATTTTCAAACAAGTAAACCTGTTATATATATATAGTTTTCTATCGATTCACCACTCATAATCTATAAAATTGTAGAAATATCAATATATTTATAACTCATAATCTATAAAATTGTAGAAATATCAATATATTTATGAAAATTTGATGTTGTGATTTTTCCTTCTTCACAAATAAATAAACAATTAAAAATGATGAAAATACCAAAATACTATAATTTTTGTTTGAGTAAAGTTTAAATTATGAATTCGGCCTTTTGGAAAAAGTTAGAATTTAGTCAAGTTTATATATCTATAAATATTTTTATTAAATTATAAAAATATTTATGAAATTTTATAAATTTGTTTATAAAATAACTTATTAAATTATAAGGACTAAATTTTAATGATAAACGACAGTGACTAAATTTTTACCTATATTCGACCGTCTTTTTAAAATATGAAATTAATTTGAATATTTAATGATCGATTGTCAATTTCAACTTGCGTCCCTAATTTAATTGGATATTCATGTGTGATAATAAACCAAAATAGAAATATAATTTCAACTATGAATACTTTTCAATTTGATACTTAACTTTTTTTTTCCTTTTTGGAATTAATTTGATACTTAACTTAGTTTCTATATTTCGCATGATTTGTTTAAAATTTTATATGATTCTGATTACCGTTTATATAAGTATTCACTTTCAAGTCTTTCCTTAATAAGGAGGAGAAATAATTGTGATAGTACATTAAATTTATTGAAAACTTTGGTATCAATTAAAATGAGAAGTACAAATTAATATTATCTATGTTGCTCTCATCAAATTGATAACAATATCTAACTTTTAATCAGAAATATTTGTCAGTGTGATTTTCTCCAAGAATGTCACCATGTGAAATGTTATGACAGAATGATACTTAACAAACAACAATATACATTGTGTTATACAAAGTTCATATATGTTTATTTGAGATAATTTTACTTTGTTTTATTTTTATCCAAAAAAAAATTACTTTCTTTTATTTTTGAAAAAAATTAATGGGTAAATATAATGAAAGTTGATAGTTTTTTTATTTTTATTATTATGGTTAAGGTATAAATGTGGGACATTAGAATTTGAAACTTTAACTTCAAAATGAGTAGTGAGGCACAAATTTATCATGGGTCAAGATCCCTTTGAACTTCATTGTGTTTTTAGATTAGTATAAAACAAAGTTATTTTAGTTATCAAAATGGTAGTATGACACAATGGCGGAATGCCTTAACCCTCTAAATAGGCATAAATTGAATTGTTATACACATAATTATTCCTTTAAAATACCATATATTTGTAATTTCGAACGTTTATAATTTCAAACCTTTTAAGTTGATAAAAGAACATGGACAAGTTAAATTAATTTAGTTTATGAAGTTTAACTTAAATATTTGGCTATGTAAACAACACAATGATGCCAACAAGGACTAAACCAATTTTCGAATGATGCCCACAAGGAAACTAAACCAGCATTTCCAAACTTGGTGAAGGTAAAAGTGTAGGAAACTGATTTCAAGTTCTTTTCCCAATGAAGATATGAATATTTAATTTTGAAAACAAATATATAATGTCTTAATTATTAAGCCTCAAGTTCCTTAAATTATTTTAAGTGGATAAAAAATATAACACAAGTTACATTAATCCAGTCTAGTCTATGAGGATTAACTTGAATCTTAGGAATCTAAACAACAACAAACAATAAATATAGATTTTCCCACCTCACATATTATCAAATATATTCATTTTATTTTCATTATTTTCATTATTATTATTTTGATTTGTGTGCCCTCTTAATAATTCATGCCAGCTTAAATATTAATAATTAAAGAAAAAAGTTTCATAAACTTTATATTCTTCCAGTTAATGAGAAATTGATAGCATAGAACAAAAATCAAAGTTCCAAGAATTAAATGAGTTTTAACAAATGACCCTATGACATAAATGGAATCTCTTCTTGTTTGTCATCCACTCAACAGGGGAAAGAAACATTATGGACTTCGCAATGGCTTTCTTTTAGTTACTTAGCTTGAAAGAATACTAGGCTATGAACTTCAAATCTAATTCCTAGTGTAAATTCTTTCTGCAAATAAGGATTAATTATAATGGATAGCACTTTTAGAGATAATAATTAAGTGCACAACAACATTTTTTAAACAATAAAGGTCTATTAGTGATAAATTTTATCGTTAATAGACTTCTACCATGATATGATCATTAAATGATAGACTCACATAACTGAATTTAAATTTTGTTATACTTGCAAATTCTTTTGTATTGTGTTATATCTGTTAATACGTCGAATCCGATTGCTACATTCGGATCAACCCCTCCTTTAAAAAACTATGGTCTCACACCTATCATGACTCATTGAAAATGCTATTTCTTTCTTTTTAACCCCCATGGTTCTTATCCTTTAGTAATTTCATTTAATCAATGAAATGAATACTCAAGGGTTCTCACTAAAATTTCTTTGAAAAAGAAAAAAAAAACTCAGTCAAACCTGTACTTTCCCATCATCATACAAAGACAAATAAAAGCACCCAACATCTTCATTTCCATCCACCCAATTTTAAATGTCACTTAATCCCTAGTCGTCACTCATAAGCTAATGATGGCATCACCCCAAAACTTTGATCCAAAGGATATTGGGTCTTCATTGCTCAGATTTACATAAAGAATATTTCCACTAAACAATAGGAAAATTCACCCAAAGAGAAGAGAAGAGAAGAAAAGGCTACTTTGAATATTTCCAAAAGGGAAATAGAAGCAGACCTAGGGCCAAGGGCCAAACCCAACTTGTCCATATTCTCAAAATCACACACACCCACATGCCCACTAAATATATATTTCTCAGGAATCTTTTAATCGACTAGTGCTCTAGGAATACCATAAAGTGTTTTCCATAGACATTCCATAAGCATCTACTTGGCTTTGTTATATTCCTTGTGCCTTATGTCATGTGTCTTGTGAGAGAGAGAGGGTTAAATATTTTGTTATGTCAAAGAATGCAAATTTTCAATCAAATTGCAAATCCCACGCCTTTTGGCATTTAAAGTTATTCCTTATGGCGTGTGTCAAAAGAGAGAGGGAGGGGGGAGAGTTGATATGTAATATGAGAAAACATAAACACAGACGAAACATGAAAAGTGGTTATATATTCTTTTATTTCAAAGCGTGTAGTCTCAATCAACACACCTTAACGAACCTGAAGTTGTAAAGGATATGCTGCCAGTGGCATCATCTTTTTTAAAATGGATCTCTGCAAATTGTACATCAGTGCCTCGGGCGTACAAAATTCAGTGATGAGAACATTCCAAGTTTTGTTATGACTCCGACTCCAATCGATTTGCTTAAAGTCTTCACCATCAAAGTCTTTCTTTTGTATGGATTTACCTAGGGAAAAGGAAATATAAAGATGTTGATCGACATAGACCAAGCAGAGAAAGGTTATGATTCAGGGATGATATATTTACGATGCCCTATAAAGAGACGCTGCTAGATGAAAAATGATAGGCTCCCGATTACTAAAGTATATGTTTGAAAGCGTGCGAAGGGGGAAGAGGTAACACGTGCAAGGGAAATAATATGTAGTAGGGTGGGGCCCATGAAATATTGTTAGTTAGGGAGGGGGCTCAGGAAAGAATGGGGGAGGTATGTAAACGGTTGAGAGAGGGGAGTGGGTATCTTCTTGCTAATTTGCTTGTAATCGTTCTCTAAATGAGATTTGGAGAGGTAACAGAGCTCTCGAATTCTCCCTCAATTGTTGATAAATAAAATTTAGGCTTAGGCCCGTCAAAAAGCTTACAATAGAGAAATAAGTGATGTCAAATACCTTGAGTTCTAGAAATTGTAGCAGTCCTAGAGTCCCCCATGAATTGTATGTTTGTAACAATGGGAATAGAAGTCCTCAAGCCTTTTGTGAATTGTCATGTAGATTCTTTTAAGGTAGTTGATTGATATTTCCCCTAAATGATTATGTCACTAGCATGAACATAGAAGAACTACAAAGAGGCAAAACAATGGAATACTGAGAGGTGTTATGAAAATTAAAACAAATGGAGAGAAAGATATGCCAACATGAGTGTAGCTCAAGCAGTAATTGTCATCCACTCTTTTCCTTAAAGTTGGAGTTTTCAAATCTCTATACTCCACATTTGAAAAAAGAAAATTAGAGGGAAAGATAACTATTTTCATAATGACACAGTTGAGAGTAAGGTAAAGATAGTATATCACTATACCGTCATTTTTAATCCTGAGAGACCGCTTTCGATGGAAGTAACTTCACTCTTCTTGTGAGGTTGCTCATCACATCTATGATAACTGATTTCTTTTGAAGTCTGAATTGGATTGCCAATTTAGATGTTTCGTTTTCACACTTTTTCAAAATGGCTTCGTCCTCCATAATCTTGGTTGGGAAGTGTCCCAATGCAATCACACATAAAGCAATTACCGTACGTAAGGCAGCCACTTCATTTGCAACACCAAGAGGTGCTTCAGCTGATAAAGATTTGAGCACGCTCAAGTCATGCTTCTGTACCGTTTCTTCATCAACTGAGAGCAGCACTCTTAATGCAGCCAATAAGCGACCGTCGACTATTTCTGAACCACCGATGCTCACCTATCAGGAAAATAGAGAATCAGAAATTGATCGAAGGAAAAAGGGTCATAAACTTCTCGCCCTACAATTTGGTCTGCCATTCAATTGTTTAGCTGCACAGGGTGCCACGGGCTTGATGTAAAAGACAATTTATAACTCAAACTCACAGGTGACAGCATATAATTTTAAATCAATTCCCTAGTCAGTAAGTTAGAAAAGAAACAAAGATAATTTATTGTTTAATACTAAATATGTCAAAAGTATACATTGGATTTTTCAGTTCTTTCTACGAAAGGAGGTTAGGTTCTAATCATGAGAAGGTTGAACAAGTTTTCTCCATTTTTTTCTTTCCCCATCTTGAGGTCATGTTGAAATAAAATCCATTTGCTGTTTCTCATTTGCAAAACCAAAAGGTTCAGGTAGCATAGTCTAGAGAACTAAGGATTGGGGAAAATAAAGTAAAGCTATTCTTGTTGATACTGATTTTAGAGACAACAAAATGTTGCTCCAGTGGACGGTTGTTTTCTCAGAAAAGCATTAATTAGAGGTAGAGAATTAAAGTTAAGTGGAAGCAAAACCTTGAGAAGAGCAGCTTCTCCGTGTAGATTTAACTTGGTTAATATAAGTCTTTGCCATGGAGCAGGAGAAGAAAAATTTTCTGAAGAAATCCCTGCAACAGTGCTAGCAGCTTCTAAGAGAGCTTCATCATATTTTAGCTCAATGTAATCATATTGATTCGATGGTATCACAAATCCATAATCAAGCAGGAAAAGATCATTGTCCAGACAGCCATAATTTAGTGTTAAAGGAGCGTTTCCTTCAATTTCAGTCTCTGCTACAACCTGGTTTCAAAGCAAACAAAAGGTGCATGGTTAAGATAGAGAATGGATTAACTTGGCAAGGGACGGCTTCCTTTTCAGTGTCCTCAAGCATCAATGGTCAGAGAAACAGAAACTTCACCTTCACTTTCAACTTCATGGAGGCATCCTGCTCCTGGATTATACGAGCATTTGAATTAAAGCTATGATTGCACATATCAATAAGAGGTAGCATCATGGGGACACTGTTTGGAGTACCATCTGTGAGAATTTTACCATGTAAACGAAATGCCCTTGACGAGACTGCTGCCATTGCCCATCCAAGGGATGATGCATCAACAGTTTGGCCACCAAAAGGGTGATTTTCAGGCTTTATACTGTCAAGAGTATGTTTGACTTCTTTCTCAAAATCAAGGAGGAAGCGACACCTTTTGTTTACCTGGAAAGCACCTTAATCTTCAGAATGAAAACACTTTGTATGGTATCAATGAAAAATTAGAGACAGACAGACATATGAAAGAGTTTATCTTTCCTCAGACAACAAAACCAATAACCCTAACTATGTCTTTAATCCATGCTTGATTACAGCATCATACATTGGTTTTCAATCCAACAAATAACCGACCTGATAAAGAAGAGGAGCATACTGCAAGTTCTTTATATCATCTCCAGGAAAAAATATGGGAACACTGAAAACTTCAGGAAGATTGCCAATATATGGCCACCAGAAGGATCCAACTTTTGCCCTTTCATGCAGAAGCTTCAAACCCAATTTCATGGACCACAGTTCCTCTGCCAAATACTTCCAGTGTCCAATTCATTTTAATTCAGATTAAGAGTACATAAAATCTAATGTGCAAAAGATGAGGTTATCAACCTCTATCAAGTTAAGTATAGGAGTTTTATGCTAGAATGATTTTTGCTATCAAAATACAGCTTTCCATTTGGCAGGTGATAGACACAGATAGAGATAGGCAAAAAAATATTTGGAAGTATTTAGGTTGGAAGGTATTTGAATTAAAGGACAGAAATCTCAAGCAAGTCCTTTTTTACTCTGTCTTTATTGAATAGGAGTAAATATTGGCCATTAGCTATCAAAGTGCAAAATCATCTGGTTCTAGCTCCCATGAAACCCTCTTACTTTGACTGAACTTCTAAGAAATAAATAATGTACAACTTTGGTATATTATATTACTTGAACCTTTTAACTCACTAGAATAAAAAATTTTACTCTTTCCTTTTCTGTCTTTTGTAAATGGAATAGGAAACAAGAATCTTAAGGTCTTAATTTCTTCACTTGTATACAATATCACATTCGATCATCTTCAATGAAAAACTTATGTTCAAACATCAATAGAATAACTTGTATGTATGCACAAAAAAATTGATACCCAAGCAAAATTTAGTGTATATATCTAAAAATCTGTCATTGAAAATCAAAGCATTAAATTACCTAATGTATGTGAATAAAGCTCCACGGGATTTACAGTGGGACATAAGGAGCAAAGCAACAAAAGCTTTGTTTAAAGATCATGAAATTGGAAGGTGCCATATTACAGTTCTTAAAATGGGATGCCCTATCTACTCAAAAAGGCAACATTATAAGTGTATCATAGAATTTTTTGTGGCGGAGATCTGTTAAGAATATTGGCAGGGAAATATTAATGATTTTTACTTGGATATTAGGACATATCATTGGATAAGAGTTAGTTAGTGAAGGGTGTTGAAAATATCATCTCAAAGGTCAATTATTCAATCCTCATCCTCGCCATTGTTGAACTAAAAATAAATAAATAAATAAAGCTTCCTATCAGAACTCTCTCACTATAACGACCTTACTTGAATAGGGTTTGTTCTATTAGGTTATACAACTATGTCCTTAGTTTTAAAGAACCCTCTCACTATAACAATTTGATGAAAGTAAATTCTTCTCTACGTCCGTGGTGAAGGGGCTTTTATGTACACCTTTATATTATTTGAGCTTCTCATCCCATCTCACTAGTTTTCCAAACAAGCCTACAAAAAAAATTTCAATCCCCTGTGGCTTTACAATGGACATGAACTAGAAATAAGTCATGTTATTGAATTCCCAGGTTCAAGCATCCTCAATTTTCAAATAACAATGAAGCAAAGTACAGTAATTTGCAAGGTCAGTAACTGAAAAAACAATGATATAAAATGCTCACAAACCCAAAAATCGGAATTCAGAGTACAAAAATCAATACAATCCAAGATGAGAAAATGCGAGAACAAAAAACACCATAACAAGCAATTCATCTCAGATACACAACTCTCCACACAAACAAAGCAACAAACGCGGCCCAATTGAGGTATTTCAGATAAAATACGATCAATACCAGGAACTTGGCGTGCCAAATTGACAAGAACGGAGTCGGCCTCATCCGAATCTCCGGCTTCCAGGGACTCAAAGCGCAAGGGAAGATTGTGAGGAAGGATAATGAGTTCAGAACCTTTGGGAATGCGGTCAGAAGCGAGAAGTCCAAGGCCAGTATGGGCATCGGGAGAGGGAGCTATGTTCAGAGCGTGGTGGACGAATCCGCCTTCTCTGCGGACCCACTTGATGAGGTCCGGCGGATGAGCAACCAGCCTGGAGGAGAAAGAAGGAGAAAGAGAGGGCATGGAGGCGGAGGATAATGGGCGGAAATGGGTTAGCGATAGAGAAGCCATTGCTATCTTGGAAGCAGCCATTGTTGCCCTCAACAATGCTTACTCCGTCCACTTTGTGAGCTCAATTTTTTGGGATTTTTCGTTTATGAAGAAATTTAAATTTTCAGTCTCTTCTCAATTGGGATATTTGTTGTAATTTTTAGGTTTAAATCTCATTGCTCCTCAGTGTGCTACTTTAGTTCTTCAACTTTTTTTTATTTTTTATATTTTTTAAACTATTTCTTTATTGGTCTAACTAAAGTTTAAGATTTACTTAGGATTAAGTGAATATTAGTTTGCTAATTTTGTTTTTAAAAATAAATTATGCAAGTAATATTTCTTTGAAAAAAAATTACAATCTTATTATTCAATTAGTGATCACCACTAACTTAGGAGCATTTGGAGCAAGGAAGAGTTAGAACCACACAACTACGCATATAAATACCACTTGGATTATGCTCTCATTGGTGTGCTATAGTTAATTGTAAGTTATCATGGTTGAAAACAAAATTATTTTAATTGGAGCCCAAGGAGCACTAGAAATTGGGGGTGTCGAATGAAAATTTTTTACTAGTCACAAATTGTCATTTCTCAAATTAATGTCAACATTATAAATAATCAAATTTGGCATCAATTAAAAGTTAACATGTGTTTCTAATTGAATTTGAAAACATAAGTTTGTAAATATGCCACGTGTTTTCGTCGTGATTGTTAATCGAATAAAATAATTTAGTCCACTTTAATATTTGGGCTCAAGTCCAATTAAGCCCAAAAAATGCTTAATTTGGTCCGTCAATTAAGTCCCAAATCCAATTAGTTGAGGCCAAGTGGCAGGTACATTAAACAATGAGGCCCAAACTCATAAAACCCCCCATAAGAACTCTATTGGAGTTCTCCAAGAGTTCTAAATTTTAGACTTAGTCTAGAGAAAATTCTCCCAACAATAAAAATAAAAAATGAAAAAACTGTCTAAGTTCTTGAAGACTATGTTATTTTAAGATTCAAACATTCTTCCAAGACTTCAATTTCAAGAACATCCACACGTTCCACTTCTTCAAATCAAATGTGTGTATTAAAGATCGAACCACATCTACACAAATTTACATAAACATAAGTCCAACTCTCTAAAACACGCTTCTCTAGAAACTTCATGTGAATCAGGTGCCAAAACAATCTTTAGTGTTTCAAAGTATATTACTACATAAACTTTGAACATCGATTCAATTTATAAATTTGTTATTGACAAAGTTTGAATACATGTGTCACATTAACACATATACTTGAAGTTGTTGTTATTATTATTATTATTATTATTATTATTATTATTATTGAAGTAGTTATTTAATTAGAGTTTAAGAGTCAAAAATAGCATTTGAAAAGTTTGAAAATCAAAATAGAACAAATATATAAATTCATGGATAATCCCAAAAGGAAAAAGTGTAGAGCTAAAAAAAATGTATCCTCTTCCCCACGGCTTCAAAATTGGATTTAATCCAAAAGAGAACAACGCTATCAAAGACTCTCAAGACTTATTTATGATGATTTATCAAATTAGACGGATTGTTTATAAAATCTTATCAAACTATAATATTTTAAGTTTTAAATTCTTTTTTCAAATCTTAGAGACCAAAAAAAGAAGGATGAAGTTCTAGCACTATTAATATCATTTTTCAATTTATATGGTGGAAGGTATATTATTTTTCTTGCATTTCATTGATTTTATTCTATGTCTTAATTTAATGCTACAAAGCTAACGTAAATTAAAAAAACAACAAAGTTCAAAACGTAATTGAAGTTTTTATTTTCAGAATATAACACCTCACACAAGTTCCCACCAATATACATAATAGAAAATTATTATTATTATTTTATTGTTATTATTATTATAGATCAACATAATGGGACATTATGAAAGTAGCCCATTTATTAGGGAAAAAAGATGAAAGTTTGAATGTATTTAAAAGATGAACTAATACACTACCAAAATTTCTAGCAAGGTAGAGTAATTAGACATAACAATACTATAATTAATCCAAAAAAAATTATAAATTCACCTAAAATAATTAAAACCAATCCAAACTGATTATTAATTATTAATTTTTAAAAAAATATATTATTTTTATTTATGATATAATTATTTTCCTATATTTCTATTTTTATTTTATTTCAGAATTGTTTTGGTTAATTTATTCTTCAACAATTGTTAAAAATAATTTTTTAGCGCCTTCAAATTAAATTTTTATAATATAAATTGAAATGCAAATAAATTCATGGATATCAAAATTATCTAAAAGTACTACTAGTCTATCATAGATATATCAAAATTATGTTCTCATCTCAACTGTTTCATAAGGGTTATCTAAAAAATGATTCAACCCAATCCAACCCAAACATATAAACACCCCTGCATAATAAATAAAGCAATTTTGACTAAATCTTACAAACAAATTCAATTATATCCTTAAAATTTTAAAAAATATCATCGGAAAGCAAAATTGAATCTATAGACTTTCCTCTGTCTTCACCCACCAATAATTTGGTCCACCCCATTCAAGTTTTGGAACGATTACTTTAATAATTTGCAATTATTTCATCAAATTGTATCATTATCTTAATAATAACAGTTACAATTATAATTATAATTAGAGATTTCCATGAACTGTGCGGTGGCAATAATTGAATTTTCAAGAACAGTAGGCGGGAAGGATTTTCTCCCCGTTGTGTCCATATATTTTAAAATGTTATATTTATATTGAAGAATATGGATTATAATATTTAAATTTAAATTCAAATATTTAGAGATTATGGTTACACATTTTTTTCCAATATTATTGACCTGTCTCTTTTTAATAGATTACAAGATAAAATAAATTATTCAAGATTTAAAAAATAAAATAAAATAGTTGAGCCATAAGAAACTTTCAAAATTTTATTTGAAATTCTAAAACTTGTTTGGGAGTCGAAAAGTCTAAAAAGATGAAAAGGGTAATAACTTACTTAGCCATTAATGGTATTAAAAATTAAAAAAGAAAAGAAAATTGACAAATTCTACTAAATTTGTCTTCAATTAGAATTAAAAATCAATTACAAACAAATAATTCCTAATTAGATAATAAAGGAACGGAAAATGTTAGCAAAATAGCTAATTAATTACTCATAATTATTAATTAGCATTAATTAACCATTGAAGCCGTGCGATCGAGAACCGCTCATCATCATCACTTTGAATTCATCGAAACTAATCATACCGTCGCCGTTTTTATCGACGCCGGTAATCATCTTCCGGCAATCCGCCAAAGAGCAATCATCGCCCAAGCTTTTCAAAACCTCGTGCAATTCCTCGGCGGTAATGGATCCGTTCCCGTCAATGTCGTACACAGAGAACGCGTCCTTCAGATTCTCAAGCACCTCATCGGAATCAACGCCCTTGGTATTGAGTTCGATGAACTCGTCGAGGTCAATGTAGCCGTCGCCGTCGGCATCTACCTCCTTAATCATGTTCTGAAGCTCTTCTTCTGTGGCCGGCTGCCCTAGGCTCCCCATAATAGATCCGAGTTCAGAGGAACAGATCTTACCGTCGCCATTGACATCAAATTTCTTGAAAACTTGTTCGAGTTCAGCGATTTGCGCTCGCGAATTGAGAGACGATGGCGTTCGAGATACAAGCGGTGAATCGGTGGAGGAGTCCGATTTCTTCTTCCGGGAGAAGAGAGATTTGAATCCCATAAGAACAGAGCATAAAAGGGGAAAATGAATGGATTAGAGAAAGAGATAAGGAATAATGGGAGATGAATTAGAGATATATAAGGAATTGGAGAGGGATTTGGAAGAAAACAGAATTGGAGAAGGAATTGGAGAATGTAACAGATTGAAATCCCTTTGGAATTTGATTTTCCATATTTAGAGAGAGAGTAAGGTATTACGCTTTCGCTTCAAAATATCCAGCACATGAACGTTTTAATGTATCATGCAGACCATGTTAGTCATTAATAATGGAACCCCACTATTTATAAATCTTCCAATAACGTCTTTTCAAACATAAATCATATTTTAAACACTAACAATTTATTTAATCCACTATAATTTCCAGAATTCCAATCCCTAACTTCCTACATCATTTGAATATGAATTTAATAATAAAATATACACGTATCTACCAATCACTTTTTTCTTAATCATTGAAAAGAAAAGTAAAACATAAATATTCCTTAATAATATGATTTCACTTTTTGTTTAATGTTTATATTTTTAGTAAGAAGAAACAGAAATTAAAATGTATTTGATAATTGTTTATTTGTTTTTCGTTTTTAGTATCTTTCCCCTGTCTTATCAAAAAAATATTCTTTTTGTGTTTGATGACTTTTTTCTTTTTCTTTTTAATTATTTTTCTATTTTCTTCTTAGAAATTCATAATAATTACTTTCTTAACTTTTAATTTTCAGATTTTTTTTTTAAAGAAAAATTCGGTTGAAGAAAATGTTGATTGGTTTTTGAGATTTTTAACTTAGTTTTAGTTTATATTCTATAATTAAATTTGAGTAATCTTAAATTCTAAATTTTGTAAAAAAAAAAAATATTATATATACATTAAACATAAGGATCAAGACAAACTAATTAATTTTTTTTAATAAAATGAGACTAGAGAACTAATTCAACATTTTAAGTAAAAATAAAACAATATTAAAGAAAAAAAATAATAATAAAATTAGAGTAAAAATAAAACAAAACACCCCAGAAACCAAAAAAAATATAAAAAAAAGGCGTTTCCAGAATTTAATTGAATAAAAAATTAAATCACAAACGAAAAAGGGAGGAGCAGAAAAAAAACTTGAAATTTTCCAAAATTAGAAGAAAAAAACACAAAAGAACAGGGGAAAAAAAAGGAAAAGAAGATTAATAAAACAAATAAAACAACATGTAAAATATAAAATAAAACAAAATAAAATAAAGTAATGTAAATGAGCATAGCTCAACCGCCATACTTCTATGCTAGTGATCATCGAATATTCCATCTTTATTGTATTAAAAAAAATTATATAAAAAAGGAAAAAAAAAAAAAAAAGGAGTTGAGCTCTGACTTTTCGCACAAAGTGTTTATGACCAACTTTATAGAAAAAGTGACAAATATCTCCCGACTTAGCTACTTGTAACTTTTCCCATAAAGTTTTGATCAACACTTTATGGGAAAAATCACAGAGATCTAATTTCTTTCCGGTAAGTTTCAACTTACCAGGAGTTGAGCTCTCTATGACTTTTCCCGTAAAGTGTTGATCAGAACTTTATGGAAAAAGTGACAGAGAGCTCTCTTCCCGGTAAGTTGGAGCTCTCTGTCATGTTTCTCGTAAAAAAGTCTTATAACACGTTTCCTTTCCGTAAAGTTATGGTCATGATAGTTTGAGGTTTTTGCGTGGTGTTGGTCTGAACGAGACGGTTCATTTTGTCGTGAAATATTTTTTAAATAAAAATTAAAAATTAAAAATCCAATCATCAACTTAGTTAGCAAGCCACGTCAACATTATAATCTACGTGGACAAATCTGTTAATTTAAACCATTCTGTTAATGAAGAAAACTTTTAAACCTATTATTAAAAGCTTAGAGACTAAAATGACTAATTTGAAACTTCAAGGACCAAACACACCTATTCTAGAAAATAGGAAACTAAAAAAGTATTTTCCCTTAATATTATATAACTTTTTTTTTTATTATTGCATTACAGATAGAGGAACTTTGAAGAGTATTAAAGAGAAATATTAAAAAAGATACAACATTCTACAGAATTATTATTTCTTTTGAAAAGTTAAGAGTAGATAAAAATAATGAGAAAATGTGGATTAATGTCAATTTAAGTCATGAACTAATAGTTGTATTAATTTAAATCTTTAAGTGTATCAATTTACGTCATCTATTTCATTTTGTTTAAAAAAATCTAATATGAAACTTATAATTATATCAATTAGCCTCTAAACTATCATAAACGAATGAATTTAAACTCTTAGTCATAATTTTCTTTAAGAATCATCTAGATATTTACTCTAATCGCCTATTTTGTAAAACCGACATTTAAAGAAGTCTACACACGTTTGAGAATCAATGCATGAATATTTTCAAAAGTAATTATAATAAAAAATCTAAATTTATTTACTTGTGAAAATTTTGATGTTTAATTGACTCAAATCATAAGCTTCATACGACAATGGTTGGACTAAAGACTATTGCTATTGGTAACAAACAGTCTTTAGGCCCTTACTCCGCTTATCTCTCTAGATGCAGCATTACCGGTCTTAGGACTTTTTTGACAAAAGCGGGTAACTGGTAAAAGAAGAAGATGTTCTGTTTTCACGAATCCAACTGACATAGTGGCAAGATCATGACTATTTAAGCCAATTCGATTATTAGCTCAGACACTCTTCTATTCATAGTTGTTGATCTATAGGGCAATTAGCCTAAACATGGCATGTCTGACTGATTGACAGAAGTAAGTAGGCAAGTCTGGGACTTTCGAATAAGAACTTCTTTGTCGAGGAATCTCTTTCTATCTTTTCATACTTCTCTTTCGTTTCTTTGAGTCAGTCCGCCCTCTCCCTTTGGTCGAGCATATTATTTCCTAGGGTGCAGCTCTGTTCCCTACTTATTGTATAAGAGAGTCGTGCTTTGGAGGAGGGTGTAAATTGATATACTTACGAAAGTTTAGGGTTTAAATCATACAATTGTTAGTTTATGATTTTAATTTGTACAACTCCAAAGATTTTTAGAGTATAAATTAGTGTCAAAACGAACATAAATCAATTGGCATACGAGTGAGCTAGTAACTACCAGGTTTGTCATTCGAATCCTTTTATTCTCAATTATACTAGAAAATGTTGATCAAGAAAAAAAAAATGGATAGAATTAGAGAGACTCTACTTTTTTTGTTAATGTAATTAATACTACCTTTCAAATAAGTAATGAAGTTTTTCTTAGCTTGTAAATTTAGTAAGTTATTAGGGAAATTTGTACAGATAATCCAAAAATTGGATCCAAAATGCCAAAGGACTCGAATTTTCAAAAACATGTCAAATGACCTTTTGCTAATGTCAAGTTCGGATGAAATTATCTAAATAAACTTGCATATACGGAAAAGCTCATCTCGCTCTCACTCTCTCTTCCTTTCTTGACTCATAATCACTCTCATCTCTCACTCTGACTCTCTCCTGCACTTTCTTCCTTTCGTCACTCACAAAATCACTCTCCTCTCTCTCAATCTCACTCTCGCTCATCAGAGTTAGTTGTGTCGGAGCTGCTTAGATGGACTCGTCGTGCCAGAGAATAAGAAGAAGAAGCTAGAGAAGAAGAAGAAGACGACGCATAAAAAGAAAAGAGAGGGAGTTGAATGCGAGAGGAGAATAGAAAAATGAAAGAAGGTATATATCAAGAAGGACGATACTGTAACTTCACATGGCCATGACATTATCAAAGGCTCCTAGCATTTTTTTTCAAAAGTTAGGTCATTTGCCATTTTGGGCTTTAAAATAGGTTTTTTTTTTTTTTTTTAAATGAAATTATTCCAAGCTACTTTTAGAACTATTTTCAAATATAGCAAAATAAGTAAAATTATTTACAAATATTAAAAAAATTCATTAACTATCAACAATAGACTTCTATTGCGTGAGTAACTTCTATTACTTTAGACCGCGGTAAACTAAATTTTTCTATATTTATAAATAGTATGATATTTTTTCTATTTATAATAATTTTTCTTACTTTTAACTAGTTGAAGTTACTTTGGACGGTCTTAATGGCTAATGCATAGCCACTAAATATAGTAACTATGATAACAAAACCATTTTTTTCTATTCATTTAGTAACTATTTGATTTTTAAATTTTAATTTTTTAAAATGGTGGGTGGTTTTTGCTTTAGAAAAATTATTAATCATGATTTTAATATTTTTTTATATAAACACTATATATATATATTTTTTAATTTTGATTTTGAAAGCATTCTTAAAATGTAGACTATAATAAAATGGGTGTATATATAATTAATATATTAACCAATTAAATTATATTTAAATAACCGTTTTTATAAATTAAAATTTAAATAATATTTTCATTGTAGAAACTTAATTTAAATTCTAAAAATATGGAAAATTACAAATTTACAATTTAAAAAATCAGAAGAAAATTAATAAACAAAGCGAAGTGAAGAAGTCGTGGAATAAAAGTTGACCAAAAGATTCTAAATCATATTTGAATTTGTATGTTTAGTATATCTATTAATTTTAAAAAAATTTGAAAGCTTAGTAATTTAGGGTTTGTTTTTTTTTTTTAGAGAATTCAAATTTTGTTTTATGTTTTCAGATTCATTGATTTTAACAAATTTGTGTTTGATAGAACTCGAATTCTATTTTTGAAAACTATTTTCGTATTTAGTGATCTAAATTGTTCAAATTCTGAAAACAACATTTTATATTTGTATTATATCTAAATTTTGAATTTTAAATTTTAAAATGAAAAATTGTATTAAATAAAAATAAAAACATTTAGAAATACAATATGTCGGGTGATAAACTCAACTTAGAATCCTTATTTTCATATTTCTAATGAAAAATTCACTATCAAAATTGGCATTAGTTTGTAATTGTTTGAGGGTTTAAATACTATTTTAGTTATTGAAATTTCAATTTTGGTTTGTTTTGATCCATATACTTCATTTTGATATTTTTCCATCAACTTTAGTTCATTTTGTTTTCTATACTTTTCAAAATGTCTATTTTTTATATATTCCTAAAAACGCATCAATTCTACATCTTGAAAGTACAAAAACTAAAATGATATTGAGACTAAAGTGGTGTGTAATCCTTTGAAAGCCCTCGAAATTGAGACCGTAAAAGTCATACCACATGTCGCATAGCATCTCTTGTATGTACATTTAGCTAGAGGTATAAATGTTAAGTTGATGAAATGAAAGCACGAAAATTGTCAAGTTTGATAAGAAACGTTCGGTGTCTATCGTCGTCACATCTCCTGGGGCCGACAGTAAATGTGTTGTTTATATATGTCTTTTTTTTTCTCTTCTTAAAAAAAAAAAAAAAGAAAAAAAAAAACCTTTCTTCATGTTTAAGTAAACAAATGATAGTGCGACAGAAGAGGAAGAGAAAGAAAAATTTGAGCAGGAGAGAGCGAGAAGGGACCGACACGGTTTAATAGTTTCAATGAATCATCGCCTCACATGGAGACTTGCTTTATCTTTTCCACCACAATCCAATATTATAATCTCGTTCAGTTTTCCTCCCGATGAAGAAGAAATTCGCAAAAATTCGCAAGAAGCCAAGAACCAAAACAAAATCATGCTCCCCTATCACTTTCATCTTTACTACTTCTTTACTGTACATAATGGGTCGCTGTAGTACTGATGATAAATTATTATCCACTTCCCGTTTCACATACCCATTTCTTCTCTCCCGATCCACTCGCTCTGGGGAAAAGGGGAAAACCCAAAATAACCTCAAACCCAATTCAGTTTCCTAATTCTTGGTGGGTTTTTCTTAAAATTGAAATTCAAGAGAGTTACGATGATGGAATCGAAGGCTCTGCGATTCATTACCCATCAATCGTTCTTCTCTGTCGTTCGATCAGGGGATCTTGAGGCCGTCAAACAGGTTTTGGATAAGCTGGCTGGAGATGAACAGCCTGAGCGTTCTTCAATTACCGATCTGATGGCGATGCAGAATGATGCTGGGGAGACAGCTTTGTATGTGGCCGCTGAGAATAATCTTGAGGAGGTTTTTAGCTATTTGCTTCAATTTTCCACTCTCCAGATCCTGAAGATTAGGTCCAAATCTGATTTGCACCCTTTTCATGTTGCTGCTAAGCGTGGCCATCTAGGTACTGCTCTGAACTTTTTTACTATTTTTTGCTTTGACTTCTTCTCTGTTTTTACTTTTTAGTTTCCAATTGGGGTTTAGACAATTGGTTGATTTTTCGTCTTTTTCTGGGTTCTGACCTGTTGGTGTGAGATTGTAATTTGCTGTAACTGGTGTCAATCATTTCCTGATCGCTACTGGGGAGCTTTTTCTTTTCTAATTTTACTTTGAAGTGCTCAGAAAGCCATATACATGGTTTCCCCCTTGTGGGTGGGGTGGGGGAAAGAGGGGAGGAAGAAAGGGGACGAGCTTTTTGAGCGATTAACCAGATTGAGAAACCATGTGTTTCTGCTTTAGTTGAGTCTTAGTAAGATTTGAGTAAGTTTCGTAAGTAGCTTAAATTTGGTTACAGAACTTAAAACTTTCTATGACAGTATCTGAACTTTGTGGAAACTATTCATTAATATTTTAGGGAAGTCTAAATCTATTTAGAAACTCAGACAACTGAAGCACTTGCTACTCAACAGACTCAGTGAACAAAACATAAAATATCCCTATATCTGTTCTTAGGTATAAATAATTTATAGAAAATTAACGGTGATGGGAAGTTTAAGGGGAAGATAGAATATTTGAAAATTTAGGGACTGAAATGAAATTAAAAGGTCATTCAGGGAACAAATTTAAACCCTTTTTGGTTGATGCTTCTATTTTTCTGAAAAGTGTGGCAGTACCAAAGTTACCATAATTTCTTCCTTTCCTTCTTAGGACATTTGGATTTTTGCTTCTCACATGGGTTGTATTCAGTTATCTGTGGAAAAGAAGTCTTAGTTTCACCTTACCACAACCTTTTCATACGTTTAACTTATTGATCTTTCATTCCCTTGGCTTGAGCAAGGATGCTTGGACTTGCTTTAGTTCTGAGTGCTCATTGTCATGGAATTCAGTATGATCTAATTGCCTTCTAGTGGCGAATAACGACTCTTTCAATTGTAGGGCTTGATATGTTCTGCTGGCTGGGGTGGAGCAGAGGAGAAAGGAGGGAGGCAGTTTCTCCTCCTCTTAGCTCGTCTTAATTGTAGTAAAAAGTTGAGGATTTTAAAGTTCTCCTCCAAAATTTTCAGAATTCATTGATTAATATTAGAAGATTCAATTTTTGATGGCTCAGCCCTTTCTGCTAGGAAGCTGTGCACGTCATACTTGTGTAGGCTGTAGTTTGACCTTGATCATTAAAGTCCTTCAAATGAAATAGAATGGTAAAGACTGGGTGATGACTTGATGGTGGATTAATCTCTGGTTTATGTTATATTTACCTTAGGTTCTCAAAACATAAATTCTGGTGTCAGCTGAAAATAAATCCAAATAAGGATATCTTGTGAATTTTTCATTTGTTTTATGAACTTTGCTTCCTTTATATAAAATAATACTCAGGTTCATGCTGGGCAATGCTTTGAACAAGAATATAAACTTTAATGGTTGGCTGTAGATCTCCTTTGGTCATTCTAATGTGTGTGGTCTCTAAAGTTTGAGATTATCACACATTGTACTGGTATATGATAATTGAAGCAGCTAACATGATTATTATACATCAAAAGTTGAAAAACTTTACCTTCTACTGATGCATCTTGCTTGGATTATTATCCATTGGAAGGTTCTTGAGAGTTAAATGTTCACCTTGTTTCAGGTATTGTAAAGGAGCTTTTGTGCATTTGGCCAGAGCTTTGCAGGTTATGCGACTCCACAAACACAAGCCCCCTCTATTCAGCTGCTGTACAAGACCATTTGGAGGTAGTTAATGCCATCTTAGATGCTGATGTTAGTACAATGAGAATTGTCAGAAAGAATGGAAAGACAGCTCTGCATAATGTAGCTAGGTATGGCCTCCTTCGAATTGTTAAAACGCTTATTGATCATGATCCTGGAATAGTTGCGATTAAAGACAAAAAGTCCCAGACTGCACTTCACATGGCTGTGAAAGGTCAGAGCACTGCAGCGGTCGAGGAGCTATTGCAGGTCGATGCATCTATACTGAATGAACGAGACAAGATGGGAAATACAGCTTTGCATATAGCAACTAGAAAGTGTCGATCAGAGGTAGGACACATTCTAGAAAAACGCAAATAGCTCTTGAATTAGAATGCCACTTTAGATATCTTTTGTTAAGCTTATAGTAGAACTGGCTAGCACACATGATTAATTAGTAGCAATCCACTGCTTCAGCATTGCCCAGTTCGGACTAATGTAGAGCCTTCCCCGCTCGACAATTCGTTTATTGATTGTTTGTGAATCCTTTTAGTGATTAAATTTTCTTCTGAAACAATTAGTTGTTTTTATTGCTGATTCATGCCTTGTTTGTTGTTTTATAGATTGTAAGCCTTTTGCTGAGCTTTACATCGCTTGACGTCAATGCAATCAATAGTCAACGGGAAACTGCTATGGACTTGGCTGACAAACTGCAATACAGTGAATCTTCACTGGAGATAAAAGAAGCATTGGCTGAAGCTGGTGCCAAATATGCAAGGCATGTTGGACAAGTTGATGAAACAATGGAGCTCAAACGGACAGTCAGTGATATTAAGCACGAGGTTCACTCGCAACTTATCCAAAACGAAAAAACGCGTCGGAGAGTTTCTGGCATTGTCAAAGAATTGAAGAAGCTCCACAGAGAGGCTGTCCAGAATACCACAAACTCCATCACGGTTGTGGCTGTTCTTTTCGCATCCATCGCATTCCTGGCCATCTTCAATTTACCGGGTCAGTACATACAAAAAGGAACAGACGTCGGAAAGGCAAATATAGCTGATAACATGGGTTTTCAAGTATTCTGCCTTTTAAACACCACATCTCTGTTTATATCTTTAGCTGTTGTGGTGGTTCAAATTACTTTGGTAGCATGGGACACGACAGCCCAAAAGCAGGTTGTATCGGTTGTAAACAAGCTAATGTGGGCTGCCTGTGCTTGCACCTCCGGGGCTTTCATATCAATAGCTTATGTTGTCGTAGGGCATGAAACGTGGATGGCTCTTGCCATTACCCTCGTCGGAGTTCCAATTCTTGTTGCAACTCTTGCAAGCATGTGCTACTTGGTTTTTCGACAACATTTTGGTATCTTTAGCAGCGACTCTCAAAGACGAATCAGACGGGCAAGTGGAAGCAAGTCTTTCTCGTGGCCTCACTCGGTTAATATATCTGATGACGAAGACTACAACTCCGACCTTGAGAAGATTTACGCCCTATAGATACCCTTTCAGCAGTTTCAAGCCTGAAAGGATGGTTTTCCTGCACATAGTTATATAGATATGTCGATCTGGAGGGTTACCTCGTCATGTTCAGTAGGACTCGATGCGAGTACTAGTACAATAACGGAGATTGGTTTTTCCACGGTTTATACTGGGACAGCAAATTTGAGTGTATATGCTGTATATTTACTAGGAAAGCTGCAGAAGTTTGAACACTTTGTTCAGTAAGGTCTCTTAATTGTGTATTTTCCTCCTCGCTTTCTTCCTTAAATCTGATACTAAATCAGTTAATTTACCAACATATGAACTAACGTTGTTTCGAAATTCATAACAATAGGACCCTAATGGTTTTTTTTCCCTCCTATTTTTTTAATAAATAAAATGTGTTAGCTGGGGGGAAGATATTAGAAAGTAAACAAACTATTTCAGAAACTGAAATAGCTCCTTGCACTAATCTTGATTGAGATAATTGTTCAAATGAACTCATTAACTTTAAAAATCGGGTCACTTTAAAAATCGGGTCAAACTACCATAAATGGTTACTTCCATCCTCTTCTTTTTTCGGAAGATGAATGCACCAAGCATATGTCAGATTATCAGATAAATTCATCAAACATTCATTGTCATTTAGCAAAGGGCCTACTTTCAGACTTTTTAAACAATATAAAACCAACCCAAAAACACCCAAACATTAAACTAAATCACATATTAGCCAATAATAAATGGGAAGAGAATGATAGAAGTTGAATAATAAATGTTATTCTGAACACATTGACTAGAAAGACATTCATAATTGTTGCTACGCATCAAACGAGTCGACTGACTTAGTGCAGCAGATATCATCCGGCATGAAATCAATTTCAACAGCCTAGAGAACTAATTACTCCCCCCGTCAAAAAAATGAAAAAGAAAATTACAAAAAAAGGAGAGAGAAAAAAGTTTAACATGTTTCAACCACAATGCAGCAGGATCACGATCTGATTTATATGTACATGGATGGTAAACATACCAGGAATTCACTGCATCGTTTCATCTTCATCATTACACAGGTTCAGAATTTTTTAGAATATTGTACTTGCACAGAGGACATGTTGCATTCATCTTCAGCCATTTTGTGATACACGCATAATGAAAATGGTGATTGCAGGGAAGAGCATGAAGCTCGGCTCCATCCTCATATGGACTAAGACATATACAGCACTCCTAAAATGAATAGCAGAAAAATGAAAATTAAATGTTGGGATTTTAAAAGAAAGCTAGTTCAAGCAAGAGGAGAAAGATCATGTTGGTTATTCTAATTGAATCCTCTCCCTTGTGCTTAATAATAAATTTAGCCCCTGCACTTAATGTGCCTGCTAGGCATTTAAACTTCAAAAGGTTTTAATTATCCTTAAATTTTTAAGTTACAGTTGATAGTTATTGTCATTAACATGATCAAAATGGCTGTCAACTACATCCTGTACATGCTGACCACCCTAACCAATATCTACATAATGGGCATGATACTTGAGAAGTGGTACCTCGCCAATTCCCTATCATTTCTCATAAGACTTTGAAATCTGATAAACTAGGTTTCAGCCAACATGAACCTAGCTGAACTGGCATAAAAATATGTAATCTCAAGAAGTCCTACATTCAATCCCTATCTTGCATATTGTTGAACTCAAAAAGTGTTTCAGGAGATAAATATTTAAGACTACAGGAAGAAGTGACCGTGAGATTTCCTTTCGTCTACTGTTCACACACAGAATATCTAAACTCTGTAGTTCAATCTCTATACCTACAGATGTATGAAACTGAAGCAGAGAGGATAACGGAAAAGCATAGTAAAGATTACTTAAAAAGAATGATAAAACAGCTCAGTTTACCGCATCCTCGCGTGATAGAACACGCTCAGTCGTCAAGTATCTACTGCTAGTTTCTACTGGAACCATCAAACCATCCCCCGGAGAAGGCTCATTGGACACTTGATACCGATATCTAGGAAGCATACTTAAATCAGCATCGGTTGCACCTTCCTGTTTAGTAACATGTGAGGGGAAAAATAGAAGAAAGAAGTTAGCAGGTTTCCTGGGCTCTCAACTTGCTTAACATCTCTGTGGAAACCATGAAACAGGGATTTCCCCTTACCTGGCCTGCAACGGCATAAAGAATAGCTATAATGCAAGGCAAGCAGCAACAGAGAGCAATTCCTATCAAACATGCCAAAACAACACAAAAGACTGCAAAGAACACATCAAATGCCAGGAATACGACAGCCAGCCTGCATAAACTCAGAATTAGAAACCACAAAGTCCCTTATTTGAATTCAAAACAGATGAATGATATACTGTAATTTGCATGTCCGTCCCCACCCACCCAACTAAATAGTAAAATAATAATAATAATAATAACTTCCAGTTCCCTCAGTTTAATTGAATCCCTTCAATTTTTTAAGAACAACGGCAATAAGGTTCCACTCCTATTATGTTCATGATCAACTCCATTGAGCTATCTAAAATGACAAGCGTATTATGTTATGTTAAGTTTTACACCAAGAGGTGTGAACCCAGACCTAGGTTATCTCCAAACATTCCAACCTCTTATCGCCAGAGTCACCATCGGGCATACTTGCCAAAATGAACTTAGCTCAATTAGCATAAAACTTGTACTATTGACTTTGATTCTCCTACATGTTGTAAAAAGAAAAAAGAAAGAACAAAAAAAAAAAAAAAAATTAAAAAAAAAAAAAAAAATTAAAAAAAAAAAAAAAAATTAAAAAAAAAAAAAAAAATTAAAAAAAAAAAAAAAAATTAAAAAAAAAAAAAAAAATTAAAAAAAAAAAAAAAAATTAAAAAAAAAAAAAAAAATTAAAAAAAAAAAAAAAAATTAAAAAAAAAAAAAAAAATTAAAAAAAAAAAAAAAAATTAAAAAAAAAAAAAAAAATTAAAAAAAAAAAAAAAAATTAAAAAAAAAAAAAAAAATTAAAAAAAAAAAAAAAAATTAAAAAAAAAAAAAAAAATTAAAAAAAAAAAAAAAAATTAAAAAAAAAAAAAAAAATTAAAAAAAAAAAAAAAAATTAAAAAAAAAAAAAAAAATTAAAAAAAAAAAAAAAAATTAAAAAAAAAAAAAAAAATTAAAAAAAAAAAAAAAAATTAAAAAAAAAAAAAAAAATTAAAAAAAAAAAAAAAAACAAAAAAACAAAAAGCACCTATTAAAAATTTTATTAGTTTATTTCTAACTCTTAAATCTTAATTAATAAAGCTTCCAAGGAAGGGACTAACTAAAGTATAATTGAGGACTTGGGGCACTATTATTACATTTCCCTCCAAAGGGGACGTGGAATTCATTTGACCGCTTATGCATCGTAAATATCATATAAAAAGTTCTTTATAAAAATTATCATATAAAAGTTGGTTAGTTAAAGGGCACAAGCCGAAGCTGGAAAAACCGTTGAAACCAGTTGAAATGAGTCAGTTTTTAAGATTTGCATGACTTGTTAGGCAGTGTGGTTTGCTAAAGTGCAAACCTGAAAATTAGTCAGGCCAGGTCAATTTGAATCAATTTTGCCCGTCGTCTTGGGCCAAAACTCAACCTGCTTTCCACCCCCAGGTTAGTTTTAAAGGAGTTTAAGACATTCGAGAATGAAGAAAACTGGACATCAAACGCCATCCTAAAATGATAGCAATTCAGGGTACATGACTAAAATAATCGACGTCCAAATAATAGGGGGGAAGAACTGCGAAAGTTGACAGATTTCCTTCAAGGAGAACCACATTACAAGCAATCAAAAGAAAATACATTCACAGAATTTATTTTTGACATAAGGATGTGCAGCTAGCGTTCATGACAGTTCAAAATCATACCAGTATAAAGATGGGGCATTCTGCATGAGGATGTTACCACCAGCCACAACCCAGTAAAAGCCAAACAACCACCAAATTAACGATACCAGAGTGTTTACTGACTCGCATCTTTTCACAACACTGCCCATCGGTCAAGTCAATTACATGCTAACAACTTATATAACATCAATTCAATAATCAATAATCTATAAGTATAACTGAAGCAACATTTGATAAATACAATTAGAGATGGGGCCATAAGTAGTTGCTGGAAAGAACTGAATTGTGAAAGTACAACAGCAAATTGCAGAAAGGAAATCTAATTTAATTTTTAGTTATGGAAAGGGAAGAATATATTTTGTATTATAGATGTGAACTAATAAAAGTATCTAATGGCTTTTTCTTCACCCTTTTGTCTATCCTGTCTATACATATAACCCCTGCATTATTTTTTCAGAAATCATAGATCATTATACATTATCCTTAGAATCAACATTTCTGTTCATTAAGAATGCAGGGTTAATCATTAAGAAGCCAGAAATGCATGGGCATGGATGACTTTCACATTTTAACCAAAAGTAAAAAATACAACACTAGAATCATTTGCATCAGAAGGTGCTCAAACAAAGACTTGAATCATATTACAACGCTACAAACATTGTCTTCCCCGAGGTCTTTCCAAAGATTTCTCTGATCATCATTTATGAAGTTTCTCTATCATTCATTCAATCAGTACAAAATTTAAAATCAGAGAAGCCATCTTGAAATCAAATGCAAAAAAAGGAAAACTCCACACGAGGAGCTGAATTCCAATACAACCAGTCAATGATCAACTGCCTCGTAATTCAATCAGAACCGAGCTCAACCCCATATCAAATTTCAGTTAAAAGATCCAATATTTGAGTTCAAGACCATCACAATTATATCTAGTAGAGGGAATTGAAATTTTACTCACCCAGACATGTTCCTGGGGCTACCATCTTCTTCATCGCTTTCATTAGTTACATATCCATCAGACTGCTGCTGTTGCTGCGTCTCCATATCCCTAGCCGTCCTCGCATTCCTCCTTCTGAATTCAAACCACACAAGCACAGCGTGCACCAAGCACTGAGCCGCATAAACAACCATCCAAAGCCGAATTGGGGTATTGGGTTTTTCATCGGCGGAGTGAATAAGCACACCCAGCGAAACGAAAACAAAAGCTAAATTCCACATAATGTCAAGGGCTACCACAGGCTTGGAATAGCCCCAATCGATGCGGCGCTCTTCAAGTTCACGTGCCGCCGTTTCCCGAACCAGCATAGAAGTTCCACGGCGGCCAGTGGCGCGGCCCAAGAGAAGGGCGAGGGGGCCGATGGGGGAAGTGGAGCCGTCAGAGTTGGAGGGCTGACGGGAAGGTAAGAGAGGGATCTGTTGGGCGGGAGGCCCCATGGAAGGAGGAAAGGATGGGGAAGACATGGTCGCCGGCGAGAAGGGGAAAGTCGGAATTGATTGAAAGATATGGGGTTATGGATTGAGAAGGAAAATCTTCTTCTACTGGTTTGTGGGTCTAGAAAGTAATGGAAGAATCATCATCCATTCCATTGGAGTCTGATGTCCATTGTTCACTTCCCTGGTTGCAAAAATTCAATCCCAAATTACGAATTACGTACAAGCCTGCCTAGTTCTTCTCCCCAGTCTCCGCCCATTCTTCGTGTTTGGTTTAAACTTGTATGGATGCTGACAAAAAAAAAATGCCGGTAAATAACATGTTGGTGAATAAAATAGTTTTTGACGAAAACGGTTAAATTAAGAATTTAGTCCTCAGGACGTGTAAAAAATTTAAAATTTAGTTTATATGTTTTAAAAATTAGAATTTGGTCCCTATACTAGAAAAAGAATTAGAATCTAGTCCCTACTGCTCGAAAAAAAGTTAGAGTTTAGTTCCTAATTTAGAGACTATTTATGAGAGTTTTATCAAATTATAATGACTAAATTCTAATTTTAAACCATAAAAGACTAAATTCTAATATTTTTTCTAAATTATAGGAATTAAATTTACCATTTAAATCTACACAAAAGATTAGAACAATTATGTTTGGACTTATTTGATGAAATTAGAACAATTATGTTTGGACTTATTTGATGAAATTGAATCTTATAAGTGGTAACCTTATATCATTTTAATAGATTAAGTTCAAAAATATTAATTAATAATAAAATAACCATTTTAATTGAATAATTAGTTACAAGTAGGATTAAAAAAAAATAGGTATTTATTAAGGTTGTTTATAAATATATGAAAATGAAACAAAAATATTTATAAATATAGCAAAATTTTACTGTTTATATGCGATAAACTACTATCTGTGTCATGATAGATATAGATACTAGTCTATCGCGATCTATCGCACTTTATCACAGATATACTGTGATATTTTACTATTGTTTATAAATACTTTTAGCAGTTTTGTCATTTAAAATAATTTCCTTATTTATACTAAGTTAAAATAATTAATACTAAAATTAATTGGATTTGGACTTTAAAACAACATGTGTGATTTTGGATAATTTTACCGTTTTTTCCATTTATTACATCCGTTTTTATATATATATTCATATTTACAAAACTTCTTTAATGATAGAGAGATAATATGCATTTATTATGAGAGAAAAAATAAATTTAATATAATATTTTCTCATTTTCAATTGGAGATAGAAAATGTATTTAATATGATATATTTTTCCATTTCACGGCAACTTGTTGGTTTTGAGTGTCTTCCTGATTTTTCATGTTTTGATTTTTTGTTTTGATATATTTCATTGTTTGTTTTGAGTATTATTTGTTTTCATGTAATATATTCAATTGTTTATTTAGTATAAGGTAGTTTGATATGTACGTACTTCTAGCTATCGTTGTGTGCCTATAATATATTCCCACAGTGTGATAGGTATGTCATTCTAATGCAATTTTTATATGATGTTCTAACTTATTTTAGTTTGTCTATTATAGTCCATTGTTTATTTTATGTTTGTTTATATTACATGTTATTATAACATATATATCATAGTTTAGATTCATTGTTATTTTTAAATATATCTCAGAATATTGTCTTAAATGTTTGCAAATATTTTAACAAATATATAAAATATACTGGTAAGATTGGCTAAACCTAGAGTTTAGTCCCTAGTTTAGGGACTATTTATGAGAGTCTTATCAAACCATAGTGACTAAATTCTAATTTTAAATCATAAGAACTAAATTCTAATATCTTTTTCCAAACTATGGGGACTAAATTAACAATTTAACTCAACACAAAAGAGTGAGACAATAAAGTTTGTGCTTATTCTATGAAATTGAATCTTATAAGTTGTAACCTAATATAATTTTAATAGATTAATTGACAAAAATATTAATTAATTAATAACAAAAGAACAATGTTAATTAAATAATTAATTGAATAATTGTTTTAAATGATAAACTGCTGAAAATATTTTCAAATGTAGCAAAATATCACTGTCTATCTATGATAGACAGAGATAGACACTAATAGTAACTATGTATAAGTGTCTATTAATACATGTTGTTATATTTGTAAATATTTTGGTTCATTGTATATATTTGAAAACAATGCTAATTAATTACATAATAGTATTAAAAAATAGATATTTATACTGAGTTAAAATAATTAATACTAAAATTAATTTTCTTTAGTTAAAACTATACTAAATTTAACTAGTTAATATTTTTACTAAATGTTTTTAATGATATTAATTTAATATCTTTGTACTAATAAAAATAAATTGAATAAGTATATGATTATTTATTTATTATCGTCTTTATTTAATTTCAAGTTCCCTTATTAAATATAAATTTAATTTTAATTAATTAATTTAATCAAATAATATAAAGAAATATATTTTAATAAACAATATAAAAAATGAATGTAAGAAATAAAATATGATATGTTAATAATACAAGTTAATTAGAAATATTGAAAAACGGTATGTTAATAATATGTGATTTAATTAAAAGTAATTCCAAATAATAATTGTTTGACTATAAAAAAAAACAATAAGCAATAAATTATAATTGAATTAACTTAATCTTTATTTTAGTTAACTAATTAAATATATCAAAGATATTATTAGCTAAATAATTAATCATTCATGTAAATAAGTGATTGCCCTCATTTAATAAATTTTTATTTTAAAAAATAAACCAGTAAATGTTCACACAAGGTTTACGAAGAAACTTATTTTGTAAGAGAACTTGAGTTTGTGTTAGTTTGATGCGGATGTAGTTCAATCTTTAGTATTTAATCTTCTGATTTTCTCTTAGTTGAATGTGTACGAATGTGAATGTCTTGGAGTCTTGAAATGATTCTTTCTAAACTCTTTGGAGAATACTCTCAAATGAAGAAAAATTTTTCTATTTATGGAGTTCTTAGGTAGGTTTTATGGGTTTGAACTTGGCTAGTCTATGGACCTAGCTTTTGGGCCCATCTAATTAGATTTAGGCCTTAAACAGTCTTTGATCCAAATTAAGCATTTTTTTAGATGTTTACATAAATAATCATCTTTTGCCATATTTCATAAATGTCTTAAAATTTAAATTTTTTCAATGTTTTAGTGCTAATTTTGGACAACTTTACCTTTCTTTTCCATTTATTTATATTTGTCTTTTTTTATATATTTCTTTTTTTACGAAACCCTCCTAAAAATGGTTAGAGAAAATGCATTTATTACAGAGAGAGAAAATTCATTTAATATGATTTTTCTCTCATTTTCAATCAGAAAGAGAAAATGCATTTAATATTATTCTTTTCATTTTCAATTGGAGAGAGAAAATGCATTTAATATGATATATTTTCACATTTTCACGGCAACTTGTTAGTTTCAAGCGTCTTCTTTCGTTTGTTTCATGTTATTTTTATATGTACCTTTGATAGTTGTATTAGATTTTATGTTCTAACCAATATATGAAATACATTGGTAAATATTTTTTATATGTACTCAAATACGACAGCTCTCACGGTAACTTGTTGGTTTTTCTAGCAAATTCATGATTATTTTATAAATATATCTTATAACATTGTATTAGATGCTTGCAAATATTCTAACCAATATATGAAATATAAATATACTCAAATTACCATTCATAAGTTTTAATATAACAGCATCCATATGACAGTACAATATACGGCCGATACGTCTCCAGCTTGTGTTTCAATGACGGGTAAGGCGGTCAAGCTACCTGCACCTGTCTGGTCTGATCGTTTAGCTGCTCTTTCTAAGAGACGGGAATGTAAATAGAAAACATCGCCTGGGAAAGCTTCACGGCCTGGTGGTCGGCGTAACAATGACATTTGTTTCAAGTTTATATTGTTTAATCAAATTCCTTTATCAGTTATACCACATTATATAAATAAAAAAATTGACTCGATTTTCAATATAAATCTTAATATATATAGTAAATTCTATTTATATACCACAGTATATATCATAAATTCAAAATAGTCGGAAACAAACAAAATATATATATATATATATATATATATATATATATATATATATATATATATATATATATATATATATATATATATATCATAGTATACTAATCACTGATGGACTCAATGTTCACTATAAAACATATATACAAGCGTGTATATATATATATATATCACAGTATATATTAAAAAAAACTGTCCTCGTTTATATAAAATAAACAAATATATATCACACTATATATATGTACATTTATTCATCTCTTCTTCTTCGTGAAGTGCTTTCCGCTGTCACTCATCCCCACCTCTTCTTCATGAAGCTCTAGATTTACTGTCGTGCCTTCTGCCTCAGCCACCTTACTTGTTGTGTCGACTCATCACCCTACCTATCACCATTGACAGTTAGGTTTGTGCACTGCAGTTGGTTGTCATTGTTTAGAACTCCACGCTGCTCGAATCCACCGTGTCCCAAAGTTATCGTCCAGAACACCACACCATTGACCGTCATCATCCTTCCATGATGCGATTAGAGAGAAAGAAAGAGAGAGAGAGAAGCTAATGGAGGAGAGAGAGACAAAAACCCACTAGCGAAAGGAGAGGAAGCCATGAATGAAGGAGGAAGAAAAAAAGAGTGGGGAAAAAGAGAAAGAGAAGAGGAAGAAACGTGAGAAATTTTGGTGGAAAATGAGAAAATGAGAAATTTTTCAAGGAATTAATGATATGAATGAGAGGGAACATACTCTAGGCTTTTATTTTGTTATTATTATTATGTTTTATAAAAATAGTGGATGAGGTCTTAAAAGTAAATATACTACAACATTAGTGAAAATTTGTATTTCATTTATATAATAAAAGGAGTGTAGAAGACAATATAGAGACCTACAATTAAGACCTTCTACGTAGAAAGCATTTTTTTTTTGACTCAATTAGACTTTAGCCTAAAAATAAATACTAAATTAGACAAAATTATTTTATTCAACTCAACAATCAAGACATACACACATTACATCATCGGGATTTGTCAACTTATGTCTTCAATTTCAATTTTGGATACATATCAAATTTTAATTTGTCTCAAATGTGATAATTTGTAATTTTGTTATTAATTTTAGAAACTACATGACAATTTGTGATGGGTCCAAAATTTTTAATTCAATCGTAATTGTTTTAATAAATTATTATTGATTTATTGAAATAAATTAACAAATTAACTATATTCAAAAGAAAATTATATAAATGAAAAACAAAAGAAGAAAGGGAGAAGAGAAAATTTGCAATTTTAGAAGGTGAAAAATACCCTTGTTAGAGATAAAAGATGATGCTGGGCTTATTTCCAAACAAAATGTTCGAAGTTGTAACAAACATGGGTTTACACCCAAGCAAAATACTATTAGGAAAAAGAAAATTATTTTAAATAGTAAAAGTGCTGAAAGTATTTACAACTAATAGCAGAATACACAATCTATCTGTGATAGGCTACGATAGACAGTGAAATTTTGCTATATTTGTAACTATTTTGGTTCTTTTTACTATATTTGAAAAGAGTCCAACATTTTAGTCCTAGGTTCATTTTTCCCAGTTCTTATAATTAACTTATATATCTTAGATGCTAGTCTTTTAAATTGGGGAATAGAAGAAAGGGATTAAGATGGTATCGGAAAAGAGAGAAAAATGAAGAAGTGTTACGACATAGATTGAAATAGAATAGAGAAATTAGAAAATAAAAAAAAGGGCAAATTGCAAAAACTACCCTTGAAGTATGGTGGTAGTTGCAATTATACCCTTAAACTTTCAATGTTAAAAATTAAATCTTCAACGTTATATAAATGTTTAAATTGAGTCAAATTGAACCTTCAAACTTACATAATTGTATAAATTGCAATATTTATATAAGTTTAGAAGTTCATTTTTATCATTTGTGGGTCCAATTTCAACAATTATTGTAAGTTTGAAGGTCCAATTTTAACCTTTGTATAACTTTAAGGGTGATTTTTGTAATCATGTAAAGTTTGAGGATCTAATTTTAACAAACACCACACTTTAGGGATGATTTTTGTAATTTAAAAAGAAAAAAATAGATAAATTTAGAGATATTTTCGATAATATATCAGGGTATATTTTTGTTTAGAAAATGGTTGATAGACTTATCATTACATTTTAAAAATGAATAAATACAAGAATTCCATTTTAAAAAAAATCCCAAACCTAAAGGCTTGGCAACAAATTTTCATAAAATAGAGTATCAATTCTTCAGAATCAAAAGGGAGAGCGCAATGAGGAAATTGATCCAATGGCAGTAGCTAATTTGCCCTATTCTCAATGTAGCCGCTGACGAAGTTCTCGGTGGGCGTGCAAGGCGGTGCTTCTTCGTCGTATCAATCATAATCCCAAATCGGCATCCATCACTGCCATTACTCGGCGGAGACGGATCGACAGTAATAATTGTTGCTAGGTTTGAAAATTTACACGCAGCAGAACTCTGATTCATTGTTTGAAAATACGCATTAAAAGCATACGAAACGTTGCTTCTAGCATCCAATTGGCCACAAGACGAGCCATAGCCAAGGCTCGTACAATCAGCGTGGTTGCAAGCATAAGCGACGCTGTTGGGGAGATTCGGATCGGAGAGGCTGGCTTGCGGTGACATGACACACCATTGTTTGGATAAGTATTGAACTCCTTTGGCCGGAATCAAGGGCTTCCCATTCCCCATGTTCAATGAGTACTTGATTGTTCCGTCATAATTGAAAATTCCCCAGTGTCGCTCAAAACTCCCTGGTTCAACGCTCTTCGCGTCCTCGTCGATGATGGCGAAGATGTATGTGTCTGTAGGAACGGGCCGCTTTGGCGTGCCTTGTCGGCGATTGATGCGCTCAATTAGACCTAAAAACATTACATTTACCCGAATGCTTAACATGTTATTTGAGTTCTCCTAATCTAAGTTTTAATTTTAGTATCTTTAATAAATGTTAAACTTAGTCTTAATTTTTTTAAAACAGATTAAATAATAATAATAATTTTTATGCAAAAGAATAAAATATGTAAATATGTTTTTAAAATTTAAAGTAAAAATGTTATAGACAACAAAAAGTTTATAAAAAGAAATCAACAATCAACTACTACCATGGACTAAATTTAAGATTTATTGAAAGGACATGGACTAAAATTGAACAAAACTTCAATGTATAGAGACCAAAATGGTATTTTAGCCTACCTTGATTATCCATAGCTCAACTAGTTAAGTCTCGACTAGAGGTTAGAGTTTCCATCTACAAATTACTCCATATATTGTTGAAGTCTCTCTACAGAGTTGGATGAAATTAGATTTGTAACTATTTTGGTTTATGAACTTTCATATAGCCGTTCTTCCATTTTGTTCCGTAACTTCTATGAACTATGTTTGAAATCATACTCATACTAATGTGTTAGTCAAATAATAAATTTTGTGCATCAAAATGAAATAAATCTTAAAGTTCATAGACTAAAATAGACATTTTAAAAATTTATAGACCAAAATAAAATGAATATGAAAGCTTAGGCAATACAATAAAATTTAAACATATATTTTCTTTCCACTCTCGAGTATTAACATGTAGAGTGAGATATTTAAAGTTCTATCTCTTGGTGACAAGGATATATACTTTAACTAGCTAAGCTATACTCTAGTTAGACTCATTTACTCTTTTAAATTCCTAACCCAATGAGTAGCATGTAAATTTAATCAACACATCCATTTATTTAAAAAAATTAAAAAGCCATTTATTTAAAAAAATTAAAAAGACTAACATGAGCCTATAACTTAACTAGTATAATGTGTACCATCGATAAAAAAAGTTAAAAGATTTGAATTTTCACTATACATATCGTTGAACTTTAAAAAAAAATTTAAAAAGACTCCAACAATGAAAACTAGGAAATCCACACATACAAAGTTAAATTCTTAGCTATCAATTTTCGAGTCAAGTAGTAAATAACGTACCTTGGTTGAATCTTTGAGCATTAGCTTTATTAGCATTAGGATTTCCATCGGTCGGCCATCCGACTTCCCCAATAATGAGAGGCATGGAGGAGAAGCCATTCTTCTCAAGAGCAGAGACGAGAGTGTCGAAATTGGCATCGAGAACATTGGTGTAAGAGATCGAACCATCGATGACAGGTGCAGCATTGCCACTAAAGAAGGCATATTCCTTAGGGAAATGTGGATCGGCATTGAGACTAAGGAAAGGGTAGATGTTGATGGTGAGAGGACAGGCGTTATTGCTGAGAAACTTAATGATGTTGACCATCAAATCACGGATGTCCGGCCGGAAGTTGCCACCGGAAGGGAGGCCGTTGGCGGTTTCATAAACGTCGGCATTTAGTGGGATTGTGACCTTCACTTGCCGGCCCAATCCGGCCTTTATTAGGGCGGCTTGAATGTTTTGCAAAGCCGGGAAGGTGGTTTGAAGGAATGAACCGTTATAGGCGTTTAGGAAAGGTTCATTCCCCACGGCCACATACCTACAATAATACAATATGTTCCTTCATTATATTGTTGTAACAATATTTCTTTTGTAAATCATTGCCTTTAATTCCATTTATGAGTGTGCACATTTTGTAGGTTTTGTTTATAAATTTCCAAAGGAAAAAAATACTTTTAGAGTATCCAAGTACCTGCAATTAACATTGTGACATATAGCAAATTTCTTTTTTTTTTTTTAAAAAAATACTCGTTCAAGATGTGTCATGTGACCATTTTTTTTTTAAAAATGAATTATTTTTATTTTACTTTTTTACTGTGTAAAGGGAAAAGAGGAGATGAGATTATGTTCAACCTAATAATTGCCTATTTTAAAAAATATATATTCTTTAAACTATTTTTTCCATTTGTAATTGAAAGGGGATGCATAGAAGAATAAATGCAGCTAGTTCATTTGGTAGCGTCTTTGATTTTTTGTTTTTGATAATTATATTTATTTTATTCCAACTTCTTTACCATGAGTTTCATTTGCCTTACACACTTGAATTTTTAGTCAATTTTTAAAAACTAAAACTACATAGGAAGAAAAACAAAGAAATCAATAGGTGGATGTAGTATTTATAAGCTTAATTTTTAAAAAATTGAAAAAAAAATTAAGACCCCATTTGGTAACCATTTTGTTTTTTGTTTTCGTCTTTTAAAATTAAGGCTATTTCCTCCCCATTTCTTACATTGAGTTGCATTTGTCTTAAGTACAATAGTTGAATTATTTGCCAAATTCTAAAGACAAAAGTAAGTTTTTAAAAGTAATTTTTTTTTTTAATTTTCAAATATCAAATGATTACTAAATGAGACCTAATGGTTATCAATTATGATTTTTTTTTTTTTTAAAAAAGAAAGTTTACACTATTATAGAATTAAGGGCTCTTTTCAAATATTCCAAAAGAAATCAAAATATTTATAAATATAGAAAAATTTTACTGTCTATTTGCGATAGACTACTATCTGTGTCACGATAAACACAAATAGTAGTTTATCGCGGTCTATCGCAGATAGATGATGTATTTTGCTATTAGTTGTAAATGCTTTCAAAAATTTTGTTATTTAAATAATTTTCCTAAAATTTAATAAAACAATTAAAAAAAAAAGTTAGTAGTTATCAAATAAATCAATAGTTGATTTTGAAGACAGTGAATTGAAAAATTGAATAGACTATGTGAAAGTTTTGAGATTAATTATAGAATTTAAACAAATAACTTAGTGCAAAATTTAAGACTAAAATGTTACTTTTTTTTTTTTTTTCTTTCAATAAAATATAATATCTGAAAGCTTAAAATGTAGACAAAAATATAAAATTCCAAGTTAAAAAAAGTTAAATGAAACTAAAAAAATTGATCTTTGTTATAGAAAACATTAAAAAGGAAATCGTTATGGAGCTATTACCTGATATCGGTGCCAAAATTAGAAACGAAGTGGGAAACATTTTTGGAGACCCAATCCTCAGCAACTCGTACGCTACTAGCAAGCCGAGCCAAGAACTCATTAGGTATTCCAAGCATAACTTGAAGACCAGAATTCCCAAGAGCCTGAAGAGCCCCTGGATCAGCTTCAAATAGCTTGACTTTACTGAACCCATTGTCCTTCATCAACTTAACCACAATTTCCGGTGGGAGAGGATGGCTGGACCGCGTCCCCCAGTTGCAAGCAAACCCTAACCCACCCTTTACAAACAACCCTTCTTCGTAACCAAAACAAAAAACTACCAAAACCAATAATAATAATGATGATCCCCATTTTTGGTGTCCCATATATTTTTTTTTTTTTTTGTGTGTAATTAAATGTAATTGTTGGATCTCGATTTGCATGCGGTACTCATTTTAAATGTAAATGGGCCAATTTGTAAAAGAATTAGAGGAGACAAAGCCCTTTTGGGCAAGGAAAGGCAAGGAATTGCATTAAGATTCGGAAAAGGAATTGGGTTCCATTATTATTCCATGAAAATATCTACACGTATTGCCAATCCTTGATTCTTCTTCTACTCTATCTATGATGTCTTATATATAGCATAACAATGCAATTGTGTGACAAGAAACGAATATTTTGGAGCCTACTCCTCCCTTATTATAAGCTCATATATATATATATATATATATATATATATATTTGGTTGCCCAATGCAAAAATCTAGATGTTTACGTACGTGGAAGGGTTTCAAAATAACCTAGGCTATGAATCTACACATGGTTAACTAAGTTGCCGTTTTAAAAATTACATTTTTGGCTATTAGATTTTGGCCTAATTTTTATTTGATTCTTAATTCCGAAATATGTTATATATTTAGTCTTTAAATTTTGATTTTTTGGTTTCAATTTAGTCTCTGAATTTACCCGATTGAGATTTGACTTTTATTTCAATTAATCCCCAAACTTCAAGATTTATATTTTTAACCTAAATTTTTCACAAATACTCACATTTCGTCTTTAGTGATAATGCCTATTAGTTAATTTAAAAGAATTATGATTAATTTATTGTGATTCACTATTTTTCATATCACAACTAAAATTAATCATAATTATTAGGGGTGAGCATCATGGGTTGAAAGTGAATATTTAGTGAAAATTTGAGGTTAAAGGTGTAAATTTTGAAACCTAGGAACTAAATTGAAACTTTAATCAAAACTTAAGGACTAAAAATATAAAATTTTGAAATCCGGGGACCAAATAGAAACTAACTAAACCCAAAACTTAGGGACCAAAAAGATATTTATCCAAAAAAAATTCCCCTCACTTCCTAATTAAATTCATGTTTGTGAGTGATTTTGAAAGTGATAAAATTACTTTTGTCAGGTTCAAAATCATTCTAAGACACATGTAATCACTCACTATTTAATTTTACACTTCTAAATGCAATTTTCATATCATCAAAATTGGTTTTGAATAATTAATAGCATGTTTCAAAGTAACTTTAAATTGACACAAATAATTTTAATCATTTTAAAATCGCTCTCACCCTTCACTTTTAAATGACTGGTTTTTTAATACAGGCAAGACATCCCATGTTGTGTTATTGTATATTAAAATTATTTTTTTAAAAAAATATAATAAAAAATGTGTAATTTTTTTAAAAAAGAAATAGGGTAATTGTATTAAATGACAAAATTGTTGAATTTTAAATATAGCAAAACATATGTCACTATTTATCACTATCTGTTACTAATAGACAATGACGTTTTGCTATAATTGTAAATAAATTGACTCATTTTGGTATTTGAAAATAACTCGAAGAAGATGTTATATCTATCCAGAAAGAAAAAAACCAAACTTCTACTGGATAATTAAAATATTATGAAAAATTAAAAGGTTAACATTATCCAAAGTTTAAAATATCAACGTCGACGGAAACATTGATGCCTTAATTTTACATAAATTTCAATGAATATTTTTGAAAAAATTAAAAAATAAGAAATTTTAAAAAATAAATTTAACTTAGTAAATAAACATTTTATGATTTTTAAAAGTCTATTCATATTATATTTAATATTAGCGACATTTTGTTGCTTATTTTTTATGTTTTGTGAATTCTTCTATGGTATAATGAAAGTATTAATCCACCCCTCTTGTCAATGTATTGAATCCATGAAAACATAGAAATATTGATGGAAATATCGACATGTCGATGAAAATTTAATACTATGGTACTATACAAAATTAAAATTTGGAGTATGAACAAACGTTTGAAAAATAATTTAAGCATGGAAAAGAAAAATAATACTGATTGTAAAAGAATTAAAAGAAAAGAAAAAAAGAACAACTATGTAAAGTAATAAAATTGCAAGGTTTTGCAATCGCATACCAAAAGATAACTTAGGGTTAGGGTTAGGGTTAAGATTGCATGGTGTCCATGGTGGCTAACCGATATGCTATGTATCCCTAAGGTTGAGGGTTTGTGAGCACAAAGCTTGGGGTGTTGCAATCACAAAGCATAGTGGTCTGCGATCATTTACTATTCTGCTTGACGATCACATAGTTTTTTATGTTACTATTCTCTTAATCTGTTTATTTTGCTAGATTACCAAGAATGATGGGATCCCTTCAGACAAATACTTCTTTGTGACTGTGTTCTTCCCGGCTCATATTGGGACAACCATTACTCTTTATAAAGAAGGAATTGACGGAGCAACAAATGACTATATATATGTTTGGAGAATATGCATGCTTTGGTCAAAACATATCAATATAGAAATCAATGAAATATAGCCAAAATATCAACCCAAAAAAAAAAAAAAAAAAAAATCACTAATGTAGACCTAATAACAATAATAATAAATTTAAAAAAACTTAGTGAAATGTTTAATTATTAATTTAATTATTTTTATAAACATTTAATATTTATTGGCCTTTTGAAATACCTATCAACATCGACATTTTATTGATATTTTCATAGATTTTTTTTAAAATTAAATTAAGACCTCGTAGTTAAAAACCTTTTGTCTCCACTTGTAAATGGTTGTTTGAGGGACCATAATGAAATGAAATTATAATTTAGTCCCTAAACTTTAATATTTAACAATTTAATCTTTATATTTTAAACTGTGTCGTAACGGTAACCTTTGTGATGAAAAATATTATTGGAATTTAATGAATTTTACTACCTAACAAAACAAAATGTGTTATAAACTAAAAAAATTAAGTTGTTACATAATAAAAATTGACAATTCATTTTGATCAACATTTTTATAGGAAGAATTAAATTGTTACAATTTAAAACATAAGAAACTAAATTGTTACATTTTGAAGTAAAAATCATCGGTTGCCCTAGTGGTAAATAGTTGACCATGACTTTGACAAAAAGGCTAAGGTGTTATGCGTTCAATTCATAGTGTTACAATACTAAATTATAACAATTTGCAAGTGCATTTATTACAAATTAAAGTTTAAAGTCGAAATTATGCATTAAAAGTATTTTTTAACCATATTTTATGTGTAGCATCAACATTGAAGGGATCAAATGCATGGTATAGAGGTTGAACTTTGAGTTGTTTACGTTGCAAGAAATTTGAAATTTTCACCTAATAGGAACACAAGTCTACATCGATAGCAACTTTATGGCATAATACGAACATCAAATCTTAATTTTGGGGGTGAAGGGATATTTTAACTACAATATTTTAAAATGTTATAACTAACTAAGCATAGTTCAACTAGCATGAATCTTTGTTCTACCAACCTTGAGATTAAAGATTCGATCTCCCTCCGTATTGTAAAAATAAAAAGTAAAAGGTTAATAATCAATTTTAGTCTGTAATCTTTTATAGAAGTAAGAATTTAGTCCATGAACTTTGGTCTCTAACGATTTAGTCCCTTAACTTCTAATTTTGTAACAATTTAGTCTCTAATTTTATTGTGTAATATTTTAATCATTCAATGATTTAGTTTGTATTGTAAAAATTCATGTTAAGATTTAACAAAATTTCTTACCTAAATAAACTGATAAACTAATTACAAACTTAATATTTTTATAAATTATATAAAATATAAAGTCTATATCATAAAATAATAAAATTTGATATCTAATTTTGATATTTTTTTTGTTAGAGACTAAATTGTTACTAATTATTGTAAACAAAGTATGATACACTAAATGGTAAAAAAAAAAAAAAATAAAATTTTATATATAATTTTTAATTTTTTTTTTTTAGAGAATAAATTGTTACATATTATTGTAAACAAAGTATGATACACTAAATGGTAAAAAAAAAAAAAAAGTATTTTAACCTAATGTCATAGGGAAAATTGAGCAAATGAAGCGGAAATTTCAATTTCAACAATGCACAAACGCGGTTTATAATTTTCGCTCCAAAAACAATAATCGCAGGAAAATTTAATTCAATCAAAATCAAACCAAGCTAAAGTCATTGCTTCCTGCGACCGTTTTTGCTGTTTAATCTCTCTCTCTCTCTCTCGTTCTGCTTCCTTCCATTTCCCACCCTCTCTGATTTGATCTTCCAACCTAAACGCCATTAATCCAAGCATTCCTCGATCTCAGATCTCAATCCATCCTCTTCCCACAAAACCCCACATTTCATTGCAATCTCCTTTTCCCTAAAAAAGCCCTCAGATCTTCGCCGCATTTCCATCTTCCAATGGCTACGATGGAGAGCTTGATCGGTTTAGTCAACCGAATCCAGCGAGCCTGCACTGTCTTGGGAGATCATGGCGGCGAGGGAATGTCCCTCTGGGAAGCTCTTCCTTCCGTCGCCGTCGTGGGAGGACAGGTTTATAATCTCCTTAACTCATCTTCTTCTCCATCTGTAATCTGGTAACCGTTTCTTTTCGTATCTGATCCATTTCTTATCATGTGGAAATTAGAGTTCCGGTAAATCTTCAGTGCTGGAAAGCGTGGTCGGTAGAGACTTTCTTCCTCGTGGATCCGGTAAATCTCCTAGATTTGTTCTCTTTATTTTGTCTGTGTCTATTAGTGATTTGCTATACCATTTCACGTTCTCCCTCTTTTTGGTAATCTGCGTGACTTTAGAGGGATAGGTAGATGTGTGATAATGCTGGACTTTTCATTTTACTCACTGGTCTACTCTAATACTCGAGGATCTTCATTTTAGTTCCGATAAGGCGAAGTTAAATTTTGTGTTCTTACATTTCCTAATCGATTGAGTTGTGCTTGTAAGCTCCAATCATTAAAGTAATTAGGCGATAATTACTCTCTGAATACTGTAAAGTACGATGGCTTTCTTTTCGGTCTATCACTTCAAAACTGAAATTTGTATGGTTAGTATGAATGTCAGTTTCAGAATCGTGCTTGGTTACTGGTGCTTGATGAAAAATGGTTTCTTTCATCTCTATTTATCTTTCTTATTGATAGGCATTGTAACACGAAGACCATTGGTGTTGCAACTTCATAAGACAGATGAAGGACGATCTGAATATGCAGAGTTTCTCCATGCCCCAAAGAAGAAGTTCGCTGATTTTGGTATATTTTTTTTCGTCTTCTTCCTCTGATAAGGACTGTTTTACTTATTGGTTAATGTATTTCTGAAAGCTTCAACGTTTAACATTTTTCACTCATCATCACCTTCCAATACTCGAGCATTCCATATAAGTCTGGAGACAAGGTTTGGTTAATGTATTTTGTTTTGTTTGTTGGTGTGTATTTTGTGAATTTCTTCTTGTCTATTCCAGAGCTAAATTTCAATTTGATGTTGTAAAAGATTCTCATGAAAATAAGATCTATGTTTCCTGGGCATATTTTCGATTAAATTTCGAAGTCTATGTCTAAATTGAACGCACTTGTTCTCATATCAAAATCTCTGAAGTTTCTTGCTCGCTGCAAGCTTGGAAAATTCATAGGTTTCTTATTCCTCAAAGTTATCGACTTTGAGTACATTTTCCAGAAGCTAATTGCATAACCATGGATGAAGAGGAAGTCTGACTAAAACCTGATCCTGCATTAAAATTCTCTGCCTTGTTTTTAGTTCTTTTCTTCTTTTCTGTGCACGTGTGTGTGGCTTGCTTGGGTAAAGTTTTATCATATCATTCTGGCAATACTTTGACACATTTTCTTGCTTATTAGTACTATAGGTCTTGCTTTCTTTCCTCCCTTCATAAGATTTGAATATGTATTCTTCTTACAACCACGAATGTTTTACCAAATAAAAGTGTCCACTCTTCTCATGTGCAGCTTCCGTGCGTAAAGAAATATCAGATGAGACTGATCGGATTACTGGGAAGTCAAAGCAAATCTCAAATGTGCCAATTCATTTGAGCATATATTCTCCAAATGGTAAATAAGATGAAACGTAATTATTGAACCATGGAATCAGCAGGTTGAATATTATCATTCGCCAGCATTATACACTAGATCTTGATACACTGGAAGCACATGGTGAATGTTATACAGTATGACTCAATACTGTTCAGGGTTTAGGGGAAGAGATAAATGTTTGTTCTATAATATAAAGGATCGCTCAAACTTCAAACTCACTTTGTAGAATTGAAGCATAAGTTTTAAGTGGTACAAACTGAACTCTGAGACTTGTCGTATATGCTCTGATCTTTCAAAATTTTGAATGTTAACACCTAGATGTCTAAATTAACACATAACAGAGGATCAATATATTTTGTAAACCCCAAGGGTTGCTTGTATCTATAGGTGATTGGCTCTGTTCAACTGTGCAATGAAGCATATGACCTGTTCTTGTTTTCTTCAATTCCCTCCAGGCTCCAATCATATGACAGTACAGATCGATAGAACTATGTGCTGACTATTGTAATTAGTCTGTGGGAAATTTGAAAATAAATCAATTCAATTCTTTTAATGATACTTCCAGAATTTTTGAAGAGATTTTTGAACTTCATTAAGTTTATGACTTTTAACTGGTCAATCCTTTCCAAAGACTTTTTTAATTACTCTCCCTTTTTTATTTATGCAAAACTCATACAAATTCATCTGTATATATCCTCTGAAATGTGTGAATTCGGACCTGAAAGCCTTCTGTTATCTTTTTTCTTTCTTACTTGCACGAATCCATGCAATGCATCTATAAATACTCAAATACGTTTCCCCAATCGTATGCTTCATTTTGGAGTCAAGTTTTGGATTTTAGCCCTTGGCCTTTTCAGGCCCCAAAAGAAAAGTTTTCAGAGGATTCTAGATTTGACACTCAGTCCCACATATCCATGTATTGCCATTGTTTTTCTATGTGGCATCTTGTTCTTTACTTGGCGATATTTGATTTTTGGTAAAGCAGAGTCCTTTCCTTGCTTATTTCTCCCTTTTTTTTTTTTTTTTTTTTTTTTTTTTTTTTTTTTTTAAAAAAAA
>QLSR01000337.1:663220-681097 GCA_031780015.1 Citrullus colocynthis
TTTTTTTTTTTTTTTTTTTTTTTTTTTGTATTTTTCTGAAAAGAAATAGTGCTTTCAGTTATGTCTTTTGATTATCAAACACCTGGTAACCTTGTTTCATCAAAATTTTGGTTTCTTATGCTGTTTGTCGTCTTCTTTTAATTGTTGTGTTGCGGATGCTGTTGCTTCTTACCTGACTATAAAAGTGGCATGCCTTTCTTGCAGTTGTAAACTTAACACTCATAGATCTTCCTGGGCTGACAAAGGTTGCTGTAGGTAATTTGTTTGAAATAATTAAAATTTTTGCATTGGACTGTTTAAAAACAAAATATTTTTTTTTTTACATTTTTTAAAAGCCTAATATGCTTTGGTTTCCTGCCTTCTGCAGAAGGACAACCTGAGTCTATTGTTGAAGATATTGAAAACATGGTCCGCTCTTATGTTGAGAAAGTAAGGATCTCTGAATCAACCTTGATGAAAACTTTAAATCAATTTCTCCAATGGTGTGCTATTTTTCTTTTGGCTTTGAAATTGGAATATGTTACTACACTAATACCATGAATATGAAATGCCGGTAGACACTTATACATGCAGTTATGGCCGCTTGAGCTATCCTTAATTCTTTATTTATATTCTTTAGCATTTTGAATAGTTTCTGCACTTTTATTTCTCTGGCATTTTAAGGATAAAGGGAATGAAGGGCAATCATGGCTTTTGCTTTTGGTATGCCAAATGGAGGCATTCTAGTTTTTTGCCTTTTTATGTTCTTGCTATTTGGTGGTCCCTTCTGGTTCATTGGCTTGCATTTGTCATAGATTAATAATAGGAGCATTTGTATTTTGTCTTCTTCGGAATCCTAAACTATGGAGTGTTCTTCCATTTTTTTTTTTGTCTTCTTCAGTTCTTCATAACCGTTGCATTAATTATTGTCTTGGATTTTGTAGCCTAATTGCATTATACTTGCAATTTCTCCTGCTAATCAAGATATTGCAACTTCAGACGCTATAAAGCTTGCAAGGGAAGTTGATCCCTCAGGTACTAATGTAAAGAGGGTATGGAAATTTAGGTTTTGTGGAACTTGGATAAATTGGCTAAGATTTTTGCCTCGTCTTATTGTGTTTTTCAGGTGAAAGAACGTTTGGAGTGCTTACAAAACTCGACTTGATGGACAAGGGAACTAATGCTCTGGATGTATGATTCAGTTACCTTGTAGTATTAACCGTGTATATCGGATTTCATTAAATGAAATATAAATAGAATGACCATTTTCTAGTAATATGTGACAGTCAAATCTGCTTTTTACATCTTGTACGACGCCAATCTTCTTGAATTGCTTTTAACAGCTTTAAATATATGTCAAATCTGCCTTTAATGAACTTGATTATCAAATTCACCCTCCTAATTGTTTGTGCATTTGTTACCATGCTTTAGCCAGGTAGTTAAAAAGTACAAAAACTGAAAAGTTTCTCTAAATGAATGTTAAAGGTTCTTGAAGGAAGAGCATACAGGTTGCAGCATCCATGGGTTGGGATTGTAAATCGTTCACAAGCTGATATTAATAAGAATGTAGACATGATTATTGCGCGCAAAAAGGAGCGTGAGTATTTTGAAACAAGCCCCGAGTATGGACACCTAGCCCATAAGATGGGCTCAGAGTATCTTGCTAAACTTTTGTCCCAGGTCCTTATTCCAATTGATTCTTTTTTTTTTTTTTATTATTCTTTTTTTGCTATTTTAATTTTTAATATCCATTTCTTCTTGTTAGCCCTTATATATTTAGTTGTCACAACTAGGACTATTGTAGCAATTTGGTGCAGCTGATTTATGTTTTCATATATTATGTTCTTGTTTTTCAGCACTTGGAGAGGGTTATCAGGCAACGGATTCCAAGTATCATTGCATTGATAAATAAGACAATTGACGAACTGAATGCAGAGTTGGACAGAATTGGCAGACCTATAGCAGTAGATTCGGGGGTAATGCATTAGCCACTTTGGATACCATATTCCAAGTTACCAAATAAAATTATCACTACCCTGCATCCATCACAACTCTGCATTCATGTTTTTTGTGCAGGCACAACTGTACACTATTTTAGAAATGTGTCGTGCTTTTGACCGTGTATTCAAGGAGCATCTTGATGGAGGGTAATGCTCTGACTTTCGTTTAGCATTTCTAATCTGGATTGGAGCATCTTATGCAGAAACCTCTTAATACTATCATGTTATGAAATTTAGTACTTTATGTTGTAGTTTGAACCGAAAATTTTTTACTTTTATTTTTTGTGTAAGAAACAAATTTTTCATTGATAAAAATGAAAGAATAACAAGAGCATATAATAAACAAGCCCTTGGTGTCCTGAGTCATAATATAGTGAACCGAAGTCATAGTTCAGCGAACATTTTCTTGAGGATAGTTAAAGCACTATGCTGGTGAAGTTTCTTCCCCGTAAATTTATGGCTAGAGAAAGTAGAATTTTACGAAAATCCTCTTCAGGAATGAGAAATCATATTTGTCATGAGGAAAGAAAAGGAAACTTACGGGGATTGGAACACTACTCTATGACTAACACGAGAAGTTTTTGAAGTTATTGAAACATAATTCATGTTGACTTGTATTATGATTTCTTTCTCCAGAAGACAAGTTAACTTATTCCAATTGATAATGATATTTACGTGTTCTACAATGAATGTATGCCACAGGCGGCCTGGGGGAGATAGAATATACGGGGTTTTTGACCATCAACTACCTGCTGCCCTGAAGAAATTACCTTTTGATCGTCATCTTTCTTTAAAAAATGTCCAAAAAGTTGTGAGTGAAGCTGATGGTTACCAACCTCATTTAATTGCTCCAGAACAAGGATACAGGAGGCTTATTGATGGTTCAATCAGCTATTTCAAGGGTCCGGCTGAAGCTTCTGTTGATGCTGTAAATTTCTAATTCTATCCCTATCCAATAATATTGTCTAAAATCTAAAATCTAAATATGGGATTTATGCGTGCTTATATTATTAAATTGAACCTAAGTTAGGATATGCTGTTTTTAATATAAGAAAAGTATCAACGCCACTTCTTTTTGATGATGAAGTGATCTGGTAATACGGTTTGATAGTCATATATGTATGTACGCTTATTGCTGAGGGATGATAAAGGCATGTCTATTTGCTAGCCTGCTCATATGTTATAAAATGTTAGAAATAGTGAAGTTTAGATTCAATTTCGGCTTTGGCTATGAGAGCAAATTGGATCATTTGTTTATTTATGCATTCTTACAAGGATCTAAGATGTCTCATGTCAATTTGCCTATCTAATCAACTGTTGTTTGTGATCAGAGTCCCTTTGTAACTTTGATATCAATCATAATTCCCTGAGGAGTTTAGGGATTCAACTTAATCTCAATCTATAATCATATTGGGATTTGGTTTTGCTTCTCTCTTTCATGTGTATGAAACTCAGCTTCAGCCTTCTAGCTATGTGTAATTTATTTAAAAAAATGCTATACATATTATGAATTTTGATCACTCACTCAGCCAATGGATATTATTTAAATTTGGAGCAGTTCAGTGATGTTTGAAGCTTTGAGTGGTTATTGAATTGTCATCAATAACTCTTTTTGGGCGAAAATTCATTGGACATGTTCATTTGGGATTGTATTCTTATGTGACATTTTAACTTGACAGCTCAATATCAAAAGCTCATGCCAATACAACCAAGTATTTCTGATGTCTAAAAAATAAATAAAAGTTGTATGTCGTAGAGACTTTTTCTGGCGATTATCTTGCAACCCAACAGTGGTTGATGTTGGAAATATCTATGCATTCTTGAGATAAACTATGAAGATGCATTCTGTGTTATATGAATTTTTAGTATTTGCTCCGTCTGTAAAAATTATGTTTTTCCAATTGTCCATGGTAGTTTTAAGATCAAAGCAACTAATTGTGTTGTACTTTTGTGCAGGTGCATTTTGTATTAAAAGAACTTGTTCGTAAATCTATAGCCGAAACAGAGGTAAACCTTCTTAATCAAACATGTGTTATTGAATAGTGTTTAGGGAATTCTTCTTGAGAGAGCTATTCTAAGTGAATGTTGAATAAAATTCCTATTCGCGGCTAATTTGTCTTGATCATAGAAAAGTAATAAAAATTTCCTTACTATATTGGAGTAAGGTATTTCTTGAGTTGCTCCTAGAGGGTAAAGATGATTTTGTTTATATGAGTGGCAAAATATAGTTTTGCCTTTGACGGGGTGCTCTCGAATCCTCCCTTCCACGACAAATGGAGGGTTATTTGGTTGTGTTTGGGGCATCTTTTTTGTATGCCTTTATATATCCAGCTTGGTTTCTTATTAAATATATATAATAAGAAAATTATAAAAGATGCAAAATACCCAAGCAAGAAAGGATTCTAACTGCCATAAATAGTGGATAAGGAGTAATTACAAAAATATTTAGTGACAAATACTTCAAAAGGAAGATACAAAATTATAAGCTCCCAAAGAAAAAGATTGCTCAAATTTACTTTCCCCATCAAGTGTCTCCTAAGTGAGAATTGATAGAACCCAGATATATTGAAAGATAAATGATAATGGAAATACAAAATAAACCAAGTGTTCGGGGTACTTGGACCCTCCCAATCTTAAGATACTCTCAAGCCCCTACTTCATATTCCAAAACATTACTTACCCCCTTCTTTCCTACCCACTGTATTTATAACCTTCCCTAATAAACTACTTAACTATTTACTAATATACCCTTAATATCCCTTTAATACCATTCCTATCAAGAACATGGAAGCCATTAGGGGTGTTCGCGGTTCGGTTTGGTTCAGTTTTGGGCTAAAACCGAACCGAACCGCTTAAATCGTTTAGAAATTATATGAAACCGAATCGAACCGCATGTCCTGTAAGGACCGAACCGCATAAATCGGTTTAGAAATTATATGAAACCGAACTGAACCGCATGTCCGGTTGTGGTTCAGTTTGGCATTTCACCTTCTTTTTTCCTCCATATTTCCTACACTTCGAAATTCTCGATATATAATTAATTGGTAATTATATATCCATGGAAGATTATTTAGAAAAAGCTATTCATCCAATATGAATCAAATCCAAGCAACTAAACAAAAACAATGCATTTTTCAAACAACTAAAGTCTAATAGTTCAAAGTCCAATCCGTACATAAAATGGTAAAAGTACTACGAACATAAAAGTTCTTGTTCTACAAAGTACAAATGTCAAACAATATTACAAATTTACAATAACATGAAAGTTCAAAGTCCATCCAAAAATAAAAGTACTACAAACATAAAAGTTCTTGTTCTACAAACAATATTACAATAAGTCAATAATAGAAAAGTTCAAAGTCCAATCCAAACCACCACTTTAAAAAGTTCAAAGTCAATAATAGAAATGGAAGCGGAAGGCGCTGAAGTCTGAACCTCGAGTCCTCGACGCAGTGGCGGGACGCGGGCGACGGCGTTGCGGGGGAGGTCTGAAGCTGAACGAAATCGAATAAAGATGAACAACAAAAAAAAAAACCTAAACCCTAAGGGCGTGCGGCGCAGCGGCGGGACGTGGAAAAAGGAAAAAGAAAAAGAAAAAGAAAAAGAGAAAGAAAAAGAAAAACTAAAAGGAAAAAATGAAATATTTTTTTTAATATAAATCGGTTCGGCTCGGTTTCGGTTTCACAACTAGAAACCAAACCGAACCGTATAAAAACGGTTTCAACACTGTAGAAACCGAACCGAACCACATACAATCGGTTTCGGTTCGGTTTCGGTTTGGTTTCAATTCGGTTTCAAGCCATTATTCACACTGGAAACTATGGAGTTAGACTTTGAAATAATTCTTTGAACATCTCGAGGCTGCAAACTGATAGTTGGAGATACTCTGAACTTCCTCCATAAAACCAACATAAAACCAAGTTAAAAGGACAGAACAAAAGAAATCTTAGTTTTCAACACTTCTTTTGTTGGAGGGATTATTAGAGTAATGCTTTTCTCTTTCTAATAACATTTTGTGATTATAAGAAATTTGTGTTCATTTTTATTTAGGCATTTACTTAAACTACATCAAATAAATACTCCAGTTGCTAAAGTGAGCATAGCTCATTTGACATATAATGTGTTAGCGACCAAGAGATTTGTGGTTCGAATCTCTCAACTTATTATTGTACTAAAAATAAATAAATAAATATTCTAGACCAAATAATATTTTTGGATGATTAAAGATGACACATCTAACAGTTGTTAAGAGCTCTTATTGACTGGTATTTAGCCGAATACTTTTTCCCATGACATTTCTATATCTATATGGTAATTGGCATTATCAAATTCACACGCGAGAATATTTTTGAAATTTCACATTCATTAATGCCATATTTTGTCACGGATTCAAGTGCAAACATGTTCTAATTTATCAGGTTTCCTTGGATTAACATAATTTTCAGGAACTGAAAAGATTTCCAACACTTCAATCTGACATTGCAGCAGCTGCAACAGAGGCATTGGAGCGATTTCGCGAAGAAAGTCGAAAAACAGTTCTACGGTTGGTTGATATGGAGTCTAGCTACCTCACCGTAGATTTTTTCCGAAAGCTGCATATGGAACCGGACAAAAATCCTAATCCTAGCCAAGCAGGGCCAAATGCGGACCGTTATACAGATAACCATTTCAGAAGGATTGGTATGGTTTCTTCTTTCTTATATGTGCATATGGCATATACATTATTTGGCAGCCCATATTTTTTTGCTATACTTGCACACATGCGCATACATGTATGTATATACGTATTTCTATATCAGTTGGATTTCAGATTCATTTAGTCTAACGCCTGATCACTGAGTTTGTTGATCGTTTTAGGTTCAAACGTGAGTTCTTATATTGGGATGGTTTGTGACACACTGAAAAATTCAATTCCGAAGGCTGTTGTCTACTGTCAAGTTCGAGAGGCCAAGAGATCATTGCTGAACCATTTTTATGTTCAAGTTGGGAAAAGGGAGGTATGGTTTCTTAATGAACCCAACAATAAGTTTGAAGCAAATGATTTGCACTTAGTTTTTAGTTTTTCTTTCCTAATTTACCCTGAAAAGAAGATAATCATCCTCTCTTGTTCCTTAGTTCGAAACTCTGATTACATTGAAGCCATAACATTCACCTGTTAAAAATGAATTAAAATAAACTTGTTGCATTGAAAAGTCTACTACATCTTGCCATTGCATCATTGCAGAAGGAACGGCTTGGTGCTATGTTGGATGAGGATCCAGCACTGATGGAGAGAAGAACAACCATAGCTAAAAGACTTGAGCTTTACAAGTCAGCTCGAGACGAAATTGACTCAGTTGCCTGGAAATGAGGGTCACATTTTGCTAAGATTCGAGCCGCTTGCATTTTGTTTATCACACGTAACTCTGCCAAGATAGACCTCAATCTCATTATGGACAAACTAATTCCCTATTCTTTTTTGCAATGGAAAATAGGTAAGAACAGTTAGTTACTAGCCTATGATCGACAATACACAATTGTCATTTTTCCCACATTCAATTTCTTTGAAAGGTTTCTCCATTCATTTCTTATGTCATTGTGTACAATAACTATAAGTAGCTCTTAAATTTTATTTGATAAATTCATATAGATCTGAGAAGACATCATTTTCATTGATTGTTCTCTCAGTTTCACTTGAAATAGCAAATAGATTTAGCTCAAGTGGATGGTGTTATGGACATGTATTTCCTCATAGTTATGAGTTATATGGATTCCCCTATTCATAGTTTATATATAATTTTTTCAGACCAAATTTGGCAGCTTTATTCATAACTTGTGTGAATAGTCAAGAACAAATGAAGTTAATGATCAAAGGAATAATATTGTTGCTTTTGTTTGTTAAGGAATAATAGGTTAATGAACGTATGCGAATTAGTTTCTATAAAAAAATGTAAAAAAGAACACGTGCGAATAGTTGATTTATGAAATATCAATGTTTAAAAGTTGAAATCAACCTGTTTGTGTTTTGGACCAAAATCAAGAACATAGAATGTAAAAAATATTTCAAAAAGTATAGTTCTGTGTTGAAGTTGGATGAATATTGTTGCTTTTGTTTGTTGTTATATAAGAAGATTATTTTTAGTATAATAGGGGTGGATGATTTGATGTGTTAATCTCTTCTATTGCTAAATGACATAAGTTGAATAGTTGAGCGAATAAACGCTTTGGACTAATAAGAACAATTTCACCATGTCTTATTGTTTATATAGATGATTTTCTTTGTCGGAATTCTAGTGAAATCAAGTATTCAACAAGAATCTTTACAGGTCAAATCCCATTAGTTGACCAATTGTTTATATATTATATATAAATAAGGCTAAAGTATTGAAAATAGACATGAACTTTGTACTTTATTAAAAATATACCTCGAATTTTCACAAGTACTTTAACCAATAGTTAGTACTTTGTTTAGAAAATATCATAGATTTTTTAAAATTTCATTAATACCCTTAAAAAAAAATGTTTCACGAGTTCCCTACTTTTCTACTTTTAATTTTATTGCCAAAATTTTGAAAGGAAAAAAAGAAAAGAAGAGCATAATATAATTATTGTTAAGGTGGGCTGAATATTGTTATTATCATTGTAAGTAAATTAAAATTACTCAAAATATAAAAGCTAAATTATAATTTAACCTAAAGAGTCTCTCCCCAAAATAACAACAATTTAAATAAAAACAACACACTATTTATTAGCAACTACAAGAAGTAAACAGTGCTTAGGGAGAGAAACGAAGAACGAAAAAGAAAAAGAAAAAAAAGAAAAAAGAAAAAAGAAAAAAGAAAAAAAAAAAAAAAGGAAATTTCAGATAGTGAGTGGCAGGAGGGAGAAGTTACTTATAAGCATTAAATGCAAGATAGAGGAAATATCGGAGTGGAGATTGTGATCGGAGTTTCGTCGGAGTTCATTGACTCTGTTTATTTCAGTTGGAGACAGAGCATTCATTTGTGGAAAACAAACTCCAAAAAACATCACTCCACTGAAGATTCTGTAAATATTATCCTAATCTACATTTGAGTCCAACGATAACAAAGTGAAAATAAGGAGTTGGTCTGAAGATTGAACTCAAATTAGGAAATTAACCCTAATAAATAAAAATCGATCACTCATCTCCCGCCTCAATCCAATTTCTTCTACAATCTGAAACTGATCTTTGTATTACGAAATCATGGGAATGGAAGTTGGTTTTCCTGACTTAAAACCAAATTAACATACCTCGGAGAAGAAGGGGCTCTTCCGGTGCCGGAACTGAAACTTCTAAACCACCCATCTCCATGTTGGAGGCGGCCGTTGTTCTTATGGCCATTGCATGCTCTGTTCCGGATGCTGAAAGCTTCTGCAACTGCGAACTCGAAAAATATAAAAACGCCCACAAAAGGAAGAACCCTCCGAATACTACTACTGCTACTAATACTAATACTAATACTAATACTAATACTACAAAGAAAGCGGCGAGGAAGAAGAGGGCAAAGAAAACCGAGTTTCCAATGGATTCCTGAGATGCCGGTGGCGATGAGAGAACGAATCATGGAGATGGGTGGGTATGAAATTAAGTTGGTGATTCAAAAGCAACTCGAAGATACAGATGTAAACAAGAATCAGGGGCGTTTGTCCATTTTGCAACAGAGGAGGAGAGGAAGTTAGTGAGCGAAGGAGAGAAGAAGAACAAAAAAGGGATGGATGATGGTTTTGAAGAAAGAAGGATTTGGTTGAAGAAGTGGAAGATTGGAAACACTGGAATTGGTTTGTGGAAGAAATGGGATTGAGAAGTGGACAACAGATTCAAGTATGGAGCTTCAGAAAGGATGATGAAATTGAGGGTTCTTCTCGTCTCTGTTTTGCATTGGTGAAGCTAACTCATGGGGTGTAATCCAGAATTTTAAGGTTTTAGCAACTCCCTAATATTATGTTAATAATGTAACCAACTCACCAACATTCTTTTCATATCGCCTTTTATTTCTTCTTCACTCTCACTTTCTTCTTTCTTCTTTCTTTTCTTCATCTGTTCTTCTATTTTTTTCCTTTTTCTCCATTCACAATTTGCTTTTATAATTGTGGTTTCCTTTTTATTGGAATTATAAACTAAGTTCTTTTGGAAAATATTTTAATCTGATTTGTTTGTGTCTTCTTGAGTCTTCAAAATTTTTAGTTTCACAGAACAATCTTAAAAATAGGAAAGAAAAGAGAAAGAAAAAAAACAAGAGGAAGATTATTTTCCATTGTTTTTTTCTTATAAATATAATTATTCGTCTCATTGATAGAAGTGATTATTTAAATTTAGAAGTTGATTCAGTGGAGTAGCAGATGAGGAACAACCACACGCTTCCGCCATCCGCAGTCCTTCAAGCATCGTAAGGACCTCCGATCCCTTTCTTCCGTAGTCATAAATCCCCACCGACAGCACGCCTGAGCACAGCGATTATGAGGCCTCCATCGTCACGCGGATGAACAGAAACACAAGCGGACCTCCCTTTTCTTTTCCTTTTATCCGCCCATTTTTCATATAATAATTTCATTTTCTCAAAATAATTAATTAAAAAGATATCTCAATATCTCAAATTTCACTCAAAAAATCTTTATAAGGGTGAAATTGCGTCTACCATATGCCAAAAACTCCAAAATAATGAATAAACAAAATCCTCAACTCAAAATGACTTTTGAGTTTTCAAAGAAAAAAAAAAATGATTTATCATTTAATTCAAAATTAAAACCTAGATATTTTAGGGTAATTAACTTATTTGGTAGTCATCAAAAAAAATTCACCATTCTTTAAAGAGATTGGCTAAGTCTTTATTAGCCGATTTAAATGCTGAATTAGAGCACTCTAACTAGATTGACACAGTTGGTGGGCTAATCCATTGGGAATAAATTTTGATTAGTTTTGCAAATAAAACTCTTTTCTGATGATTGACACAGTTGTTTTCCATCTTTGCCCTCAAGTCCATAAATAAATAGTAATATATATTAAACTTAAGCATAGTTCATTAAATGGTGAAGACTTTAGATGTTCAATTTATTCACTCGAGATGATGGAAAATAATAATAATAATAACAATAATCTAAAGGTCTTTATCATGTTACTTAAACTTAAATGGTATATTGATATCTACCAATAAATAGAAATTGATAGTCAACCAAAATTTAGATTAAGCTTGTGCATTGTTTTATGGGTATAAAGCTCAAATTATGGTTTGTATTTTGTTCCAACTTTTAATAGACTTATAAATTTAAGTCACTTAGTACCTTATTTTATGAGTAACAAATTCTAATTGTAGTTTCTATTTCATTATTCCATTTACTACGATTATAATTTGGAGGGAATGTATCTTATTTTATGGGTAAAAAAAAATCAAGTGGTAGCTTGTATATTTCATTACAATTACTATGATTATTATCTGAAGTGATGCATAATTTATTAAGATTAATTACTATATTGTGTTATCAAATAACTACTTAAATGCTTAAAAAATAGTTAGTTGATTAAAAGTTATTTCATATTATTGATGCAATAGTGGGTCATTTCATTATATAATTTTTCTTAGGGATTTTGGTATACAACTTGACTATATTTATGACTTTACATTAATGTATAATCACCCTAGATTCATTATATTTTTTATAATATAATTATTCATAACTTAAGCATAAAATTATGTATAAGGGTTGCCTATAAAAAATAAAAAATAAATAAAAAATAAAAACTTTTTTTTAGTTTACAAAATTTTGCTTGGACTTTAGAAAATATTAACAAACAGTTGATAATAACAAAACAAGAATCTCATAAATAAACCATTTTAAAAAAATCACATAAATAAACAAAAGTAGGGTTTATAAAATTATTTTTCAAAAACAAAAATTAAAAGGTGAAATTAAAATGGTTATGAGTGGGAGGTAATACATATTTTTGCTTTCTTTAAATATTTCTTTACAAATATTCGCACGCGAGTCTCATTAAAAAAAAAAAAAAAATTATTAAAGTTATAAGGTTGAAATTTTTAAAATTCGAAAATACTTTAATATAACACAGATAACATTTATTGTTAGCTTTCATCAAGTGAGCGTGCCGGAGTGGTTATCGGGCATGACTAGAAATCATGTGGGCTCTGCCCGCGCAGGTTCGAATCCTGCCGCTCACGTTTTTTTATTTATTATGATAAGATATCATTTCCTATTATAGTAGAACTTGAAGAAAAATAATATTTGATAAATATTCTATTGATCTGCTCTTAAATTTCTATTGATATTTTGAAATTTCCATCGGTTCAACAGATGATTTAATACATGCTTATCTATTTCTCTATCTATATTTCACAAATTATATAAATATCTAATATATAAAATAAAGTATGTAAGACAATCTCAATTAGGATTGAGTGATCAAATTTTTCTGTTTGTTTGGTTTGTTGTTATTAACTATGTTCATGTTAAATGGTATTTGTATCTTAGGACTAAGAAAATATGATCTCAACCAATTTAAAACCAATTCTATAATAAACAAAATTAGGACTTAGCAATTTATCTCAAAATTTTCTTCAAGTAACAAAGACAAAGACCATTATACTAAATATAATGTAAGATACAAATAAGTCACATTTCTAGAACAAAAAACTCTAAAATTCATCATTTAAATAGGAACATACAAATTAAATTACCACTTCCTCACCCATCTTAGAACTCAAGGACACAGATGTCAAGCCTTCTGATCATCTCATCACAATCTCTTTAAGCACATACAACCTATTAAAAAAACTTTATAAAATTACAAGAACAAGAAATTTAGAACCTAGATGCATTACATAAACATATTATATTTCATGTGCTAAAAACATAGAGAAGATCAGAATGCAAAACATAACTTGGCCTCCGAAAGTTAGTATAAACTCAGCTCGCCAAATTTGTGTATCAATGATGACATTGGTGAAGAATTCATCAATGACGTCTTCTCTCTTTTGATTTGAATAAGTTTGTCACCAACACACCATGGAAAACTCAAAAAATGATCTCTTTGCATACCTTCATTGTAACGACCCCAATAATCTGGGTGATACGTGACATGGTACCACGCAGATGCCTTTGCATATTCTTCATCTTCGTCTTTGTTGTTGTCGTATGTAGACTTACTTCCCTTCTCATTGAACCAAGCCCTGACCTCTTTTCTTAGTGATTTCATGGCACAGTTAATTTGTTCCAAGTCATTCCTTTTATCAAAAGACTTTCCCATTCTCAAGATATTTCCACTTACTAATTCAGGTTCTGTTTTGATACCATAATAATCCATAAGGTTCCCCAATTTAAAGTCATATCTAGTTTTGTAATCAGAAGCTTCTCTCAAATACTTTTCAAAACCATCTACTTCCATGTCTGGATCGTAGCACTTGGTAGCAACTTCCCTAGTGAAGATTTCAAGGGTGTTGACATCGGAAGAAACATCTTTCACTCCTCGAAAAAGCTTCCCGAGAACACCATTTGATACATAAGTCTGTTTATTAGGCTTCTCCATGAAATTTGGATACTTATGGACACGAAGATTGCGTGGCAAGTTTGCTGGCACGCCGGTCTTCGGGAAGTCAACAGCAATGGAGAACAATTTTGCAAGTTTAATACATTCAACACTCATTGCCTTCTTAGGATTCTTATCTGCAAAGACAGTGTGAGCATTTGCAATGGCTCCAAGACTATCATTCACCATGTAATTGGCAAAATATTCCTGCACCTCCTACATCAAAATGATCGTATACAATTCAAACTTATTGTAGAATAAGAATTTTTTGTAAGCTTTTGAATCTGATACAAATTCATCTTATTTATATAAAAACAAATAAAAAAAGATGTACATATTTGAAATAGCAATAAATACTTTCTAAAAACCACACCTCGATTGTGACATCATGATCCAACTGCATAGTTGGTGCAGGCTTGTAGCTCATAGGTTTAACTGGTTTAATACAAGTCAGCTTCGGATCCCAACAAACAAAGTATAAGTCACCATCCAAATCACTCCCAGAACATTCATTTGTGTGAGGTCTAATATAACATTATTGAAATATTAGTTACGAACAACAAAAACTTATACAAAAAAAGATTGCTATAAGACATAGACTAATGAATATATGTGACTAATCTTACTAGAAAACATAAGGAAATGAGCTATATGCAAACATACGATATCTAGAAGGTGCATGAATTTGCAACAAAATATGGATATGTGATAAGTGCTCAATACATAAACAATTCATACATAATAAACTTGCTTACCTTTTCCCTTTCTGTGGAAAAACAACACAATCCACCATATGATGTAGAGCATTCACATCAACTGCATCGAGCACACGCACGTCCCCCGGATGTAAACATGGATTTTTAGCAACAACCACTTTACCCTTAACTACAAAATTATTTTCGTTTGATCTTCCAGGAACAGAGCAATGGACAAACACCTGCCCATATTCTAGTGTTCGGGTTTCATCCAGGCAACCCATCATTGTCCTTCCCTTAGGAACAAATATTCTTGATTTAGTCCTCAAATCTAACAATTTATCTGCTCGAAATGTTCGTAACATCATATTTAGAAAAGGCTCTTTGTTTGGCTTGTAAAACAAAAGCAATTCCTTTAGAATACAAGTCATTTCTCCCGGTGACATCAACTCCAACACTTCTAATGCTCTTGATGGATCTTCTAAAATAGAATCTAGTTGATCTATAGCCTCCTTTTGTTTTTTCACAAAAACACCGTCCTCAATTCCAAGAGTTGACAGAAGGTTGATCACCTGGCGGTTAAGAAAACACGGTTGATACTTGCTCCACAACAAAACATCAAGTTGCGTATCGAGCGACATATACTTCAACATACTCTTTCGTAATGACAATTTCTTTTTTGACGTTGGATCGATAGCAACAACACCTTTGTATCCAGCATATCGAATCTGAAAGGCAGATGGTGTATGACTGACCAAGCCACATTTTTCAGCAACCTTCTCAGCTAACGTTTTCGATATTTTTCCAATCCCATCGGAGAAACAATACATATTTTCCTTATTTTCAACTTCTACATCAGGAATAACTTCAATTTCATGTTCTTCAACACACAAAGTTTTTTTGGATGAGCCAAAAGATTGACCGAGTCGAGCAGCGTATTTTGCCACATTCCTTATTTGACTAAAGTCACCCATCCACTCTCTGATATCTGCTGCACTAAGCCCTTCCCTCGAAGCAAACATCCAAAAAGAATTTTCCCTTAATTGACTAGCTGAGAAAGCCAGAAACTCGAACTTCTTATCACCAATGACTATACCATTTCTTAGCACAGATAGTACTCTATCATAAACTTTAGTCTTTTCACTATTTTCAGCAGATGATGAACGCGGAGATAGATCAATGGAATGAAGTTTATCCAATTCTTCATCAACTAAAGACACACGAAGAAAATTATCTATATCATCAATAAAACGACGAACTACTCTGTTAGAAAGATTGGCCTCCGGACCACGGAAGTACACTTTAGATGGCGTAATTTGAACTCTATGCACATACACCAAACCATCATCCAAAGAAATATTAGGTTTCCATGGAAGTTGATTAGAAGTATAAAATGACAGATATTGGCGCTTGAGCCATTTTTGGGGTTCATAGCAACATTCCTTCAAGTTAAATAGTTTTTCTAGGGCATGTTCCACAAAGTCACGACGAAATCTACTTGGATCGACCAATTGGAAGAATTCATCATCTAGTGTTGGTCCAGGAAGATAACCATGTTGAACTAGGTTATTGATTTTGAACAAAATTTCATAAGGGATATCAAAGTCGTGAGGTGGCGTAATGATAGGAACTAGATTTGAAATGGAAGAGAAAGATGAACCTGTCTGGAGAATGAATGGAGCATAAGTTTCTTTGTAGCCAACCAATGTTTGGAAGAAAGGAGGAAGGTGACGTCCAGGAGAAAGTTGCAAGCATATAGCAAAAGATTGTCCAATGCAAGAAGATGGAGTGAAATCGACATCCCTGATCCAACGGGAACCAATGGATTCCTTGGAATAGAATCGAGAGGAAGAAGACGATGGTATTTTCTTGAAAATCCGTGGAGCACCCTGCAACTGTTCGATTTGAACAAATTCAATATAAAATATAACTGAGCTAATATCACTCAAATTAAATTCAAACTCACATATATATTTTTAATGTGACTCATCTTTAAAACTGTATATTATTTATTCGTATGTTTTCAAATATGTCAAACTATGGAAAATAATTACAAATATAGCAAAATTTTACTTGATATGCCGCGATAAACCCAGATAAATATTGATTAGTGTCTATCTAAGATAGATGTCTATCTAGGTCTATTGTGGCATATTCCATATTAAATATTTGAACAGTTTTATAATTTAAAATAATTTTTCTTATTTATTATTTATTTCTCTTATTTATTATTTCATAAATTTTAGTGGAATAATTTTAAATTTAAATTTAACTCAATTTCATTTACTTAAGAAGGAAGAACATACCTGAATTAGAAAAAACTTGGAAGGTTGATTAAGTGGACAACGAAGCTCAACACTCAAAATATTCTGAAAACAAAGCTCCATTTTGTAGTCATGAAGTTCATAACTCAAATAAAAGCATAATTTCCTAACTCCATTTCCAAATTCCACACTCCAATTTTTTCTTTCCCAAATTACCCTCATTGTTTCCTCCGAAATTAGGCTCCCTAGGTGCGCCTTCACGTCTTCCATTCTCTCCATTTCACCGCCGCCTCTCGCCGGCGCCACCGACCTCTCCACGTCTCTGGCCTTCAGATACCAACCTCTGAACCACAGCTGCTTCTCCGCCGCTGTTGCCTTCGCCACTATGTACTCGGCCGCCAATTTGCTACCGAACCGGACCGTTGCGAATGTAAACCGAGCTTTTTCGTCTTTGGGTTTCGAAATCCTCACCGTCGATACAGTTCCATCTCCGGTGTGATTCTCGAGAAATTCCTTCACCTCGTCGACGGTCACCTCTGGCCGGAACCCGTAAATCTCGATCGTCTTTCCCATATCGTTTGTTTTTCAACTGCATGTTTTTGAAGAGTTATGAAATATGAAATGTAATGTTCATCAAAATTATCTCAAGAGCTCATATTTACTAGTGTAATTCGGGGATAGAATTGGCATTTGTTCTATCCATTTAACACAAATTAAAAATGGATGCATCTTCGTCGTCTACTCTAATTACTCAACAGAATAAATTACAAAAATATATATATTTAAGAAAAAAGAAAAATAATTTATTATACTTTGATAATTAAGTGAATCTAAAAAGACGAAAGCAAGTGTATTTTTTTCTAAACATTTTTTTTAAGCCAACTAAAAGAAATTTGAATGTTATAAAATTTGTAATAATACTTAATTTGTATTAGTAAAGTTAAAAGCATGGGAAGATTTCATAGTAAAGTACAAAACATTATAAATCTTATACAAATCTCTGTATCATTTTATTTGTTATTATTTGAACTAACAATCATTAATATTCGTAGAAACCCCGGCAAAAGGGCTTACGAGAATAAAGATAAATCAAAGAAAAAAATTTTAACATGTATTTTAGGTTACGCTCATTTTTGTACATCTAATTTAGTTATCAAATTAATATTTTTCATGCCACAAACTTTTGTTTTCTTTAAAGAGTATATTTAATTTAATTTTTTTTATAATGTAATTATAATGAGGATACATGAAGATAGATAGAACTCTTATTCATAAACAAATATATTATATGTCTCAAAATGTTGTAACACTTGTCATCATTGATAGGACGTCCAAAATAATAACGAGGGAGTTTTTTTTTTTTTTTTTTTTTTTTTTTTTTTTTTTTTTTTTTTTTTTTTTTT
>QLSR01000337.1:681654-706018 GCA_031780015.1 Citrullus colocynthis
TAAAAAAAAAAAAAAAAAAAAAAATCGAGTTATGTGCTTATTGAGATATGTCAATGAAAAAAATAATTAAACATCATTAATCAAATTTAAATATAGTGAGATATTTTAATATGAACATGTTAATTCTTGTAATACAAATTCATTGGACATGTTTGTTGTTAGCAACCAATGACAACATAGTTAAATTAAGCGTAATTCAACTTATATAAAACTTGTACACTATCAACCTCGATCGAGGTCAAACACAAATTGTATTAAAAAAACTAATCACAACATATGTTTTAAAATGGTGTGTTGAGTAGAATATGACATATGTGTTTTTAAAGAAATGTTTAGAACATATCACAACAATTCAAAAATAGAAAGAGAGAGAGAGAGAACCTGTAGAACTTGAAGCACTGTAAAGCAAAACAAAGCACTGGAAATTAAGATATTATTGATGAAAGGTGTGGGAGAAAGTATGAAGCAAAAATATGGAATTTATAGAGAATAGAAAGGAGACTACAGTTTAGTCAAGTCCTGAAGATCATGAGTCAAGGTCAACAACTTTTAAACCAAGTTTATGCCTTCCTTCCTCCTCACTAATCTTTTATTTATTACTTAACTTATTAATCTTTTTTTTTTTTTTTTTCCCTTTTTTCTTTTTACATAATTTAACTCGCTTTTTATTCTCTCATATTTTAGCTTCGTTACAAATACTTTAAATTCACATTTAAAATTTTATCCATTTAACCTAAATTTTACATCAACTTTGTATTAAAAGAATTTATAAATACAAGTATTTCATTTTTCTAATGGGAAAACCATACTAAATTACCCACTAATTTTTGGTTTATAACTTTATGGAATTATTATTTCTCCATATTTATTCCCCTCTTTTTTAAATGGATCCAAATAGAGACATAGAGAGGGCTCCACACGTTTGGGATGGAAAAATGTTGTAGTTAGTTTCGTTTAATATTTTCAATACATCACAAAGGAATGTGGTTGGAAACTTACATAAAGCCTCTCCTAAAATCATTACACTCCTATACTTTTTTTCTTTTCTTGTTAGTAAAAGTGACCAATTGTTTTCAATTGTGTGGACCCGACCGTTTCAATAGTTCTTCCCGTACTTCCATATAATATGTTATGGTGATATAAATCCAAACATAATTTGATAAATAAAATATTAATTTTTATATCATATAATATTTTGGACAATAAATGTTGTGTTCGTGTAATGATTTAATTCTTATAAGTTTTAGAAAGCAAGACAACTAAGACTTTATTGAGTTGGGATATATTTTCTTTTAATAAATCAATTAATTTTACCCTTTTATTTTAACATTAAGTAATACCTTTTAATAAATAAATTTAACCTTTTATATCTGGTAATAGTCAATATAAAAGAAAAAATGATGAAATAATTGTTTATATTCAAATAAGTAAAAAAAATTGGACATTGCACAAATTATGAACTATGGATCAGTTTATTACAAATGACACCCTTAAAAGTTTGTTATAACTGTGCACCTCTGAACTTTTAATTTGATCAATTAGTCTTTTGAGGATTAGGGCGCGGGTTCTCCACAGGAAACCCAAGGGATCGAGTTTCGCACGGTGAATTTTTTCTGTTTGATTTTTTCTTTTAAAGAAATCAATTAAATTAAATCACTAAAATAGAAAAGTTGTAATTAAATAGTTAAAATTATCGCTAATTATTTTTATATGATTAGTGCCACATGGACAATTTGAACTTAAAGAAAAATTACTTAAATTTTCTAATAGACGTAAATATTTACCTATTAAATGGCTCGTTATCTCGACCATTAAACAATAAAACTTGAAATATAAATATAATGTTTATATATTAATAATAATAATGACAAAATATAACATTAAATCATTATAATAAATTGAAAAAGAGGCTAACATTGCAAAAGAACATAGTGGAGGCGAGGGGGAGAACCTGTGTATTTATATGTGTTAGCAATCACGAAATTAGTGGTTAAAATCTCTCAATTTCTTTAAGAAAATTAAAAATTAAAAGGAAAAGAAAACTTTATAATTTCTTTCGACTTCTAAATTTGAAAAAAGTGGACAACGATTGGAAACTTTTTGGTCTTGGTCTCCTTAGTTCTTAGTTTGACGAGGAAAGATTGCCTGCGGTTGCATATTCCTACTAACGGTTAAATTCCACGTCAGCAATAAATAACCAAAAGTTATTTCCTTTAACATTTTGACAAAATTTAGGCTTTTTTTTTTTTTTTTTTTTTGCTTTTCTTAATTCAAATTCTGGAATGTTCTTCACTTTACATGTCTATATTATATTATTTGTTATTTTATATTTAGCTAATCATCATTTTTTAAGCTTTATTTAGCTAATCGTCATGACGCTGAAATTCAATACAAATTTATTTAATCAACATATAGTTTATGTGTTAGCACGTAATTGAATTTTTATAAAGTTGTGGATCTAAATAGATAGTATACCTAAAATTTAAAAGCTAAATTTTTAAATTTTAGTATAATTAGAAGTGAAAATATTCAAACTACAAACGTTTTGATTGAGTTATGCTCATTTTTACAATTAAATTTATTATTTAATTTTCATTTCTTCCATGTAAAATAAAATTAAACTAACCAAATCTGTATCTAGGGATTAAATTTTTCATCTGAAATTATTTATTTGCGTATAAACGTAATTGAATTTCTTTTAAAATTGTACAAAACTTGATAATGTTGAAATTAGTGAATTTATTAAATTCTTACCATTTTTTTAAATTAATGGGTGAACCCATGGAAAGTGAAAATATGGTAGAAAATGCAACATTTTAACTAAAAATATCATTCAATTTGATGAAATTGAAAATTTATATAAGATGTTAGCACAAGAAACTCACATGCGGGCCTTGGGGTGCTCTGTTGGCCCGCTCCTCTAGTCCAACCTTGTCATTTAAGCTAATTTGTGTGAGAGTACTCGCATCGGTGTGGTGTTGAGTCGAATACACTCTGATGCCTAAATCAATATTGGGAATATTTAGTTCAGTTAAATATAGAACAGAGGGTTAAGAGTTTCTCCTTTGGAGTTACTTCTCCCTTCTAGAGTTGACAAATGTGGCTATTTATAAGACCCTTCCTCTAATACTTGTGAGGTTGCAGTGTGCTAATACTAAGCTTAGCTCGACATTTCTCAATTATTATAATTCTTTTTTATTCGGGTAGTCGCCCCAAAATCTAATAGTCCAACTTTTTTTTTTTTTTTTTGGATCACAGTTCTATGCTGAATAAATTTAAATTTTATTATTAAAACTATAGCCTATAATTACTTACAATGCATAAAAGTCTAAATTTAAAAAATATGACATACATAAAGTTCATATAATTTTAAAGTATACATAAAAATTCAGTTTTTAGAAAACATAAAACACATTTAATTTAAAAAAGAAACATAAAATCACGGAAATGGCAAAAATACGGTTGAGTTAAAAAAGTAACAAAATGAAATGCAAATAAAATGAACTTCCTTGAACTTGTCAAAGGATCCAGCATGGGCTTAAGGGGGACTAATACAAGTTACACAATTACACCGTAAGAATGTCTTGAAAATTTTGTCAATTATTTATATGGATTTTGAAACTTCAAAAGGTTCGATCCTCCTTAAATGTCACATGTAGAACGCTAAAGGTGGACTTGGTTTAACATGGTGTAACCAAACATATAAGTGTTTTTACATTAAGCCGTTTTTATAAAAGATGTTTAAATAAAAATGACTTTTTTAAAAAACATTTTTTTCCTAATAAGTCTAAGTGAATGATATGACTTAATCATGAAGAAGTAACCCAAATTTAAAAGTTCCAAATTGGTGATCGAGAAATATGTTATTTTAGGTTTTTAATGTGGTAATTTAAGTCTTAAGATAGCAAGAGTGTGGACCAAGTAAAGAACCAAACTTAGGCCACAAGTTTCCAAGTAAGAAGGTAATTGGAATGGGGGATATAGAATTTTGGTAGTTTATGTCTCTTTTCAAATAAAAAGGTGGAAATTGAAAGGAAAGAGCATGGACTTGAGGGCAAAGATGGAAAACAACTGTGTCAATCATCAGAAAAGAGTTTTATTTGCAAAACTAATCAAAATTTATTCCCAATGGATTAGCCCACCAACTGTGTCAATCTAGTTAGAGTGCTCTAATTCAGCATTTAAATCGGCTAATAAAGACTTAGCCAATCTCTTTAAAGAATGGTGAATTTTTTTTGATGACTACCAAATAAGTTAATTACCCTAAAATATCTAGGTTTTAATTTTGAATTAAATGATAAATCATTTTTTTTTTTCTTTGAAAACTCAAAAGTCATTTTGAGTTGAGGATTTTGTTTATTCATTATTTTGGAGTTTTTGGCATATGGTAGACGCAATTTCACCCTTATAAAGATTTTTTGAGTGAAATTTGAGATATTGAGATATCTTTTTAATTAATTATTTTGAGAAAATGAAATTATTATATGAAAAATGGGCGGATAAAAGGAAAAGAAAAGGGAGGTCCGCTTGTGTTTCTGTTCATCCGCGTGACGATGGAGGCCTCATAATCGCTGTGCTCAGGCGTGCTGTCGGTGGGGATTTATGACTACGGAAGAAAGGGATCGGAGGTCCTTACGATGCTTGAAGGACTGCGGATGGCGGAAGCGTGTGGTTGTTCCTCATCTGCTACTCCACTGAATCAACTTCTAAATTTAAATAATCACTTCTATCAATGAGACGAATAATTATATTTATAAGAAAAAAACAATGGAAAATAATCTTCCTCTTGTTTTTTTTCTTTCTCTTTTCTTTCCTATTTTTAAGATTGTTCTGTGAAACTAAAAATTTTGAAGACTCAAGAAGACACAAACAAATCAGATTAAAATATTTTCCAAAAGAACTTAGTTTATAATTCCAATAAAAAGGAAACCACAATTATAAAAGCAAATTGTGAATGGAGAAAAAGGAAAAAAATAGAAGAACAGATGAAGAAAAGAAAGAAGAAAGAAGAAAGTGAGAGTGAAGAAGAAATAAAAGGCGATATGAAAAGAATGTTGGTGAGTTGGTTACATTATTAACATAATATTAGGGAGTTGCTAAAACCTTAAAATTCTGGATTACACCCCATGAGTTAGCTTCACCAATGCAAAACAGAGACGAGAAGAACCCTCAATTTCATCATCCTTTCTGAAGCTCCATACTTGAATCTGTTGTCCACTTCTCAATCCCATTTCTTCCACAAACCAATTCCAGTGTTTCCAATCTTCCACTTCTTCAACCAAATCCTTCTTTCTTCAAAACCATCATCCATCCCTTTTTTGTTCTTCTTCTCTCCTTCGCTCACTAACTTCCTCTCCTCCTCTGTTGCAAAATGGACAAACGCCCCTGATTCTTGTTTACATCTGTATCTTCGAGTTGCTTTTGAATCACCAACTTAATTTCATACCCACCCATCTCCATGATTCGTTCTCTCATCGCCACCGGCATCTCAGGAATCCATTGGAAACTCGGTTTTCTTTGCCCTCTTCTTCCTCGCCGCTTTCTTTGTAGTATTAGTATTAGTATTAGTATTAGTATTAGTAGCAGTAGTAGTATTCGGAGGGTTCTTCCTTTTGTGGGCGTTTTTATATTTTTCGAGTTCGCAGTTGCAGAAGCTTTCAGCATCCGGAACAGAGCATGCAATGGCCATAAGAACAACGGCCGCCTCCAACATGGAGATGGGTGGTTTAGAAGTTTCAGTTCCGGCACCGGAAGAGCCCCTTCTTCTCCGAGGTATGTTAATTTGGTTTTAAGTCAGGAAAACCAACTTCCATTCCCATGATTTCGTAATACAAAGATCAGTTTCAGATTGTAGAAGAAATTGGATTGAGGCGGGAGATGAGTGATCGATTTTTATTTATTAGGGTTAATTTCCTAATTTGAGTTCAATCTTCAGACCAACTCCTTATTTTCACTTTGTTATCGTTGGACTCAAATGTAGATTAGGATAATATTTACAGAATCTTCAGTGGAGTGATGTTTTTTGGAGTTTGTTTTCCACAAATGAATGCTCTGTCTCCAACTGAAATAAACAGAGTCAATGAACTCCGACGAAACTCCGATCACAATCTCCACTCCGATATTTCCTCTATCTTGCATTTAATGCTTATAAGTAACTTCTCCCTCCTGCCACTCACTATCTGAAATTTCCCTTTTTTTTTTTTTTCTTTTTTCTTTTTTCTTTTTTCTTTTTTTTCTTTTTCTTTTTCGTTCTTCGTTTCTCTCCCTAAACTCGTGCTTGTTTACTTCTTGTAGTTGCTAATAAATAGTGTGTTGTTTTTATTTAAATTGTTGTTATTTTGGGGAGAGACTCTTTAGGTTAAATTATAATTTAGCTTTTATATTTTGAGTAATTTTAATTTACTTACAATGATAATAACAATATTCAGCCCACCTTAACAATAATTATATTATGCTCTTCTTTTCTTTTTTTCCTTTCAAAATTTTGGCAATAAAATTAAAAGTAGAAAAGTAGGGAACTCGTGAAACATTTTTTTTTAAGGGTATTAATGAAATTTTAAAAAATCTATGATATTTTCTAAACAAAGTACTAACTATTGGTTAAAGTACTTGTGAAAATTCGAGGTATATTTTTAATAAAGTACAAAGTTCATGTCTATTTTCAATACTTTAGCCTTATTTATATATAATATATAAACAATTGGTCAACTAATGGGATTTGACCTGTAAAGATTCTTGTTGAATACTTGATTTCACTAGAATTCCGACAAAGAAAATCATCTATATAAACAATAAGACATGGTGAAATTGTTCTTATTAGTCCAAAGCGTTTATTCGCTCAACTATTCAACTTATGTCATTTAGCAATAGAAGAGATTAACACATCAAATCATCCACCCCTATTATACTAAAAATAATCTTCTTATATAACAACAAACAAAAGCAACAATATTCATCCAACTTCAACACAGAACTATACTTTTTGAAATATTTTTTACATTCTATGTTCTTGATTTTGGTCCAAAACACAAACAGGTTGATTTCAACTTTTAAACATTGATATTTCATAAATCAACTATTCGCACGTGTTCTTTTTTACATTTTTTTATAGAAACTAATTCGCATACGTTCATTAACCTATTATTCCTTAACAAACAAAAGCAACAATATTATTCCTTTGATCATTAACTTCATTTGTTCTTGACTATTCACACAAGTTATGAATAAAGCTGCCAAATTTGGTCTGAAAAAATTATATATAAACTATGAATAGGGGAATCCATATAACTCATAACTATGAGGAAATACATGTCCATAACACCATCCACTTGAGCTAAATCTATTTGCTATTTCAAGTGAAACTGAGAGAACAATCAATGAAAATGATGTCTTCTCAGATCTATATGAATTTATCAAATAAAATTTAAGAGCTACTTATAGTTATTGTACACAATGACATAAGAAATGAATGGAGAAACCTTTCAAAGAAATTGAATGTGGGAAAAATGACAATTGTGTATTGTCGATCATAGGCTAGTAACTAACTGTTCTTACCTATTTTCCATTGCAAAAAAGAATAGGGAATTAGTTTGTCCATAATGAGATTGAGGTCTATCTTGGCAGAGTTACGTGTGATAAACAAAATGCAAGCGGCTCGAATCTTAGCAAAATGTGACCCTCATTTCCAGGCAACTGAGTCAATTTCGTCTCGAGCTGACTTGTAAAGCTCAAGTCTTTTAGCTATGGTTGTTCTTCTCTCCATCAGTGCTGGATCCTCATCCAACATAGCACCAAGCCGTTCCTTCTGCAATGATGCAATGGCAAGATGTAGTAGACTTTTCAATGCAACAAGTTTATTTTAATTCATTTTTAACAGGTGAATGTTATGGCTTCAATGTAATCAGAGTTTCGAACTAAGGAACAAGAGAGGATGATTATCTTCTTTTCAGGGTAAATTAGGAAAGAAAAACTAAAAACTAAGTGCAAATCATTTGCTTCAAACTTATTGTTGGGTTCATTAAGAAACCATACCTCCCTTTTCCCAACTTGAACATAAAAATGGTTCAGCAATGATCTCTTGGCCTCTCGAACTTGACAGTAGACAACAGCCTTCGGAATTGAATTTTTCAGTGTGTCACAAACCATCCCAATATAAGAACTCACGTTTGAACCTAAAACGATCAACAAACTCAGTGATCAGGCGTTAGACTAAATGAATCTGAAATCCAACTGATATAGAAATACGTATATACATACATGTATGCGCATGTGTGCAAGTATAGCAAAAAAATATGGGCTGCCAAATAATGTATATGCCATATGCACATATAAGAAAGAAGAAACCATACCAATCCTTCTGAAATGGTTATCTGTATAACGGTCCGCATTTGGCCCTGCTTGGCTAGGATTAGGATTTTTGTCCGGTTCCATATGCAGCTTTCGGAAAAAATCTACGGTGAGGTAGCTAGACTCCATATCAACCAACCGTAGAACTGTTTTTCGACTTTCTTCGCGAAATCGCTCCAATGCCTCTGTTGCAGCTGCTGCAATGTCAGATTGAAGTGTTGGAAATCTTTTCAGTTCCTGAAAATTATGTTAATCCAAGGAAACCTGATAAATTAGAACATGTTTGCACTTGAATCCGTGACAAAATATGGCATTAATGAATGTGAAATTTCAAAAATATTCTCGCGTGTGAATTTGATAATGCCAATTACCATATAGATATAGAAATGTCATGGGAAAAAGTATTCGGCTAAATACCAGTCAATTAAGAGCTCTTAACAACTGTTAGATGTGTCATCTTTAATCATCCAAAAATATTATTTGGTCTAGAATATTTATTTATTTATTTTTAGTACAATAATAAGTTGAGAGATTCGAACCACAAATCTCTTGGTCGCTAACACATTATATGTCAAATGAGCTATGCTCACTTTAGCAACTGGAGTATTTATTTGATGTAGTTTAAGTAAATGCCTAAATAAAAATGAACACAAATTCTAATTATAAATTATATTATTAAAGACTAAATTCTAATTATAAAACATATAGAGTATTTATGTTTTATCGACTATAAGTAAGAAATTCTAATTATAATTTATATTATTATGACTAAATTCTAACTTTTAATTATAGAGATTAAATTTAAAATTTAATTATATATATATATATATATATATATATATATATATATATATATTATCTTGACCTGACTCCTAGGCCAAGCAAAGTGGAGTTATCAACTTAATTTAAATTCACTCATTTATAATACATAAATTAAGTTGATAACTGTTTGTTAACATTTTAACTTTTTTAAATATAATTATGTACTAAATTTAGATATACTGAACAGAAAAATTGTTGTCACTGCAATTAATTTTTTTAATCAAATCTGAAAGCATAATGTTGATTTATTTAAACTGTTGCAATTTCTTTTTTTAGTTAAATCGATATATTTTGGGCCGCAAATATAGTTTTAATTTAGATAAATCGGTAGAAGTAATCTATTTAATTTATATTTGTTGAATTCTTTCTCCTTAGCTCTTGTTTGCTCAACCTTAGAAATTATATATATTAGTCCATCCACTTAAAACCCCTCCAATGAATATTTAGCCCTTGTTTGCTCAACCTTAGAAATTATATATATTAGTCCATCCACTTAAAACCCCTTCCCCTCCAATGAATATTTAGCCCTTGTTTGCTCAACCTTAGAAATTATATATATTAGTCCATCCACTTAAAACCCCTCCAATGAATATTTAAGAGACGAGCGGGGCATTTAGTTGATTTTATAATTCGTAGGTTATAATATTTTGTGTTTAGGGTGAAGACTATTTTAATTTAGATTATAATAATATATGTTTGTAGTGGATACTATTCTAATACTATTACTATCATCGTAGGTTATAAATAATTGTAAATACAACTATTATATTTGGAGTCTCAAACATAAAGTAGACTATAATAATCCAGCCTACCAACTTCAACTTGGAGACCGAACAACCCAAGTCTCTATTTGTTAACCATTCGTTTTTAGTTTTTGAAATTTAAAAATTATGCATGCTTGTTTAATTACTCCCACTATCTCTTTTGTGTAGTTTCACCATTTAAAATTTTGAGTTCATAGTCTAATTTAAAAAAAAAAAAAAAAAAAAAAAAAACCCATTTTGGAAACTAAAAAAAATACTTTTAAAAAATTAGTTTTTCTTTTGAAATTTGACTAAGAAATGAAAAAACATAATTATCAAAAACAAAAAACTAATGTCTATGCCATTAGCAACCATTTTGTTTTTGGTTATTAATGTTTGAAAATTAAGTCTATTTTCTTTCAATTTCTTACCATATTTTTTCATTTTTTGTAAGTCAAAATAGTTGAATTCTCAACTAAGTTTCAAAAACGAAAATGAAAACAAAGTTTTAATAACTAGATTTTTCTCCTAGTTTTCAAAACTTGGCTTATATTATTGGTTTAAAAAAAATAGACAACAAAGTAAAAAATTCAACGGTAAAATAAGTGTTTATAAGCTTGATTTTAAAAAACTAAAAACTAAGAACCAAATAATATTGAACGAAGCGTAAATGATTACCAAATATGATTTCAAACTTTTAATTTTGTTTAACTTTATCATAAGCATTAAACTCACAATGTTATGACCCAACAAACACACCTTCAAAAGTTTGAAGGTTCACTTAAATCTTTTTAATATTTTAAACAGTTAAACTAAAATATTGAGGAACTAGACAAAACTTATAATTTAGAGCATGGATTTAAAAGGGTTGGCATTTTCATTTTCATCTTTTTTTATACTTTTTATGTTCATATTAAGAAAGAACTCACCAAGTTTATTATTGTTTGTTGAAGTTCATTGATCATCAATAGTTTCTGAAAGAACATGTAACAAACCGTACTTAACATGTAAACAAATCTTGCCTTTCTCCAAGTTCAGTCTAGCTCCGATGACCATCCAATGTCCTGGACTGTCCTGCGGCCCCTTACGGATCTCCGACAACTCCACAAACTTCACAAGCTTCTGCGTCTGCACCATCGTCGGAGGCCCCCCGTGAAAAACCCCCGAATCCACTATCACGGCAGCCTGGGGTGGCTTCTCCTTGAGGCCAGCCACGGTGCCAGTCAAGGAGGTGCTGATCGCGGAGAAGATACCAGACTTCGGGGAGAAGTCGGAGGAGTGGCGAGCCCAGTTGGTCTGGACGACATAGGAGTTAGAGACCTTAGAGTAGAGGAGGCGAAGATGGAGGACGGTTTTCGAGTCATGTTGTTTAACAACATGGAGTTGGGCTCCAGTGACTATGAATGCTGCCAAGGAGTCGTCGTTGCTGGAAGAGGTGGCCCAAGAAGGGTCGTACTTGATCGGAGCTGTACATACGTGTGAGAATTTGTTGTGGCGATTTAGAGGTTCGACGTAACGATCATCCGCGATGTGCTGTGAAGAATGCCAATAGGTTTGTTGAGTAATGTTGTTTTCAAGAAGAAGAGGAGTAGTTAGAAGGTGTTGGATGTGAATGGCCAACCTGCAAACCCAAAACTTCAACTTTAACTCAGCAGTAATTCACATTAATTAAAAGAAAAGTTGTTAGTGATATGATATTAAAGTATTCATTACATTTGTTAATTACCTGTTTGATTTGATGCCTTCTAGATATAATCTCATTCCTGTTACTGGTTTGTTCTCCGCTACAACCTGCAAATAGCTTTGCATACTTCAAATCACATGTTCGATGAAGAAGTAGCCACTACCTAAACTCTAAAAAGTTTTTAAGTATACCTGAGTTGTATTTACATATAGTTTTGGACCCATCAAGTTGAGTTGAAGGGAAGGAGAAGTAGTGATGTTGGGAGTTGGTCCTAAGGGAAGGTCATTATGGATGGGTGCCCAAATCTTGTGCACTTGAAAGTCCAAGAAGTATTGCAACTCTGCTATAGGAGGCTTGTCTACAAGAGAGAAACACATACATACATACATACATATAATAATAATGTTCCAAAAAGAACAACAAAGAAGAAGAAACTGCATATGCTTACATCGGAGATAAAGGTTAATGGCATGGGAAAGGAATCCTTTGCCCGGAATGCCTTCGAGAAGAGAGATGATCGGAATGAACTGAAAATGAATGGCGTCGGGCGATTGGTGCACCGTCGGGAGCCACTCGCAATGGCTACTTGCTGTTGCACTTCCTCCTCTCTTTGAACTTATCACTATGATTCCCTAAACCAGAAAACAAAACCAAAACTCTGTTCTCAAAAATCACTTAAATACAAGATTTTGATATTTAATAGCCTTTGCTAATTCTCTTTTCAACTTACGTCTTTTGCACTGACGGAAGAGAAGTTGCCAAAAGCCACAAGTTGGGTATCAAACAAGTTGAAGGCTTGTGGTGTCTGCATGAAGTCAACCAAATGTTTGGTTTACAACTTACATTTGTATAATAATTCTACAAACTTAAAACACTTTTTCTTAGTAGAAAATGATTTTTCAAATATTTAAAAACTCATTTCGAATAACCTCATTATAATTTTACCTTAGAAAAACTTATCATTCTCAAATAATATATTATATTACAATAAAGTTTTTGGTATAGGTGACCTTAATTTTGCAGTCGCAATGTTTGTCTCATTTTTTAAAAATAATGAAGGATGACCTTTTACCATTAACAAAGTGCACTAGGAGCATGTTAATTATTCCTATTACCCTTCACCATTTTAGCTACTGTGAAATTATGCTCATTTGTACAATCATAATGCTTTAACACGTTAGGGCTTTTTCTCCCCTCCTCCCTCGCACTCTTGTTCCTCTAATCAAATACAATAGTGCTCTTACACGCCAATACTCTTCCTCTCTCATGTTCGCGCTCACTGCTTTGAACTCTCATTAGTGGTGGTACACTAGGGGTATCATGCATAATTTAAAACATAGTTGTTCATGCACTCTAACAATAGAAGAGGTTGGTCATCATTCATTTATTTTCAAAATTTGGGACAAACGATATTAACCCATCAAACTAATAAAATACAACACCATGCTTTCATATACTAGGGTTCTTCCTCCTCTCTCACGCTGGCCCTCGTTCCCTCCCTTGCACTCACGTTCCACTGATCGAATACAATAATATTCTCATACACTCATGCTCAACCTCATTAATGATACACTAGGGATAATATGGATAATTTATAATACGTTGCTAGTGTACTTCAACAATGGAAGAAAGTATAATACCCTTTGAACTCAAAGTTGTTATGATCCTTTTGTTTTTTCCTTAATGACAATCCAAACACAAAGAAAGCTTAGAATTTTGATATAAGAGAATGAGAAGGAAGAAAGTAAAATACCTTGGGTTTGTGAGGGTGTTTGGGTTTAGAAAGTGGTGGAGGAAAAGTGCAGGCGCCATTGAAAAGCTGATCTCCAAGCTCTTCCAAGTGGTTTTTGAGCTCTGATGGTTCCAAATTGGATGACTTGTCTTGCCTTACAAGAACCACGTCGTGTCCTCCAACGCTCAGCCCCACAATTATATGAGTCCCATACTTCTCTATAAACCTGTCCATAATTATCCCCTTTCTTATTATTATTCTATATATTTTTTTTTGCCAATATTTTTAAAAACCAACTAAAATTTTGAAAATTAAAAAACAACGATTTTTCAAAATTTATTTATTTTTTTAAAAAAATTTGGCTAAAAATTTAACTCTTATACTTAAAGAAAGATAGAAATCATGAGAAATTAAGAGAAAATATGCTTTAACTTTCTGATACAAATAGAAATTCAATAAAAACATAGTTATTTACATATATGTTTCGTTAACGCACATTTAAAAATTAGATTCCAATTCAAACGATCATTTAAAATGTGTTTTATAATATATTTACAATTTAACTAAATATAAATATAAACTATTTTTGAAAGATGAGTTGCTGCTCTGTAAAGCCAGCAGACTGATGGGCTGCCCACCTCCATTCACGCTTAGTGGGCTGGTCTTTTTATTACTAATTTATGGGCTCTAAAGCCCAATTTTAAATCCTTCCCTAAACCTCTTTAAAAAAAAAATTATATTTTAAAATTTTTGTATGATTGCCGTATTTCAATGTCATATAATTTACAATTTATAGTACATTATATAATACATATTTTAATTTTTTAAATAATAATTTAATATATAATATTAAATACTACATTTACTAACATTTTTGTTTTTTTTTTTTAAATATAGTTATACATTTTGGATATCCTAAAATCATAAAAATTTTGTTTTCACAATTTACACTATTTTAATCACAAAGTTCAAAAATAGTTTTATGTGTTTGAAAATATAAAGCATAATTTGAACAAAACCTAATTTATTAGGTCAAAATGCTAGAATGGTGTAATATTTTCAAGATCAACAATCTCTATGTCAAATTTTATCAAACAATTTAATACCAAACCACCATGTTTTAAAAATTTAGGGAGAATGAGAATATTTTAGACGATTCAAGGACATAAAGATCAGTACTTTGTCAAAGATTCAAAATGTGAAACTATGGACAAATTCCATTTTTAAACTTTTATCTTTTGCAGATTTAGAAGAAAATTTAGTCCAAACCATTTTCCCCCTCCCTGATTTCCTGTAGGCCATACTGTAAGCGACAAAATATAAGTCTATGGTTTTGTCTCTTTTTCTTGAGTTTGACAAAATAAAAGTTTCCAGTAAAGGATATTAAGACAATACCCAGTGTTCATATTATTTCATGATCATAGGCTTAGTTTGAAACTCGTGTAGCTTTTTCAAATAAATGTTTGTAGTTGTGCTTTTACAAAATTTAAATGTGAAATGAAGTAAAACAGTATTTTAACTTTAATTTTAAATTTGAAAATACTAGTTACAGTGTTTGTTCGGTAAATTGATATGTGTGATTTAGCTATATGGATTAAAGTTAGACCATGATTTCAATTCTTTTTATACTGATAGTTAATTTATAATTTATTATAATAATTATTAACAGTTTATATGACTTAAATTGCAACTAATTCTGTTTAATTGAAATTATTTGATAAGTTTTTAAGAAAAATAAATTGTCATAAAAAATTAAATAACCAAGATTTCATAAATAAATAGATGTGAAAAGTATATGATACACAATTAGTGAAGAAAGCAAATTTAGGAAAACTAAATCAAAAGGTTGGTATCTATCAGTTTTTAACATAAGAATATATTAAAGAGTGATTTTGGATAGTTCGTTTTTACCAAACAACTTAAGCAATTAAGATTTTTTCCATAATTAATTTTTATGCATGCAGATACAATCCCAAACCAAACCTTAGAGATTAAAGTTGAAAATTGGAGAATTAATTAATAGCCTAACTTTGTGTATCTTTTAACAACCTTCTGGACTGCTTGACTAATAGACAAATACTTGAGTATATCCTGAGTTACACTTATTCTTATATTGTCTATTTAAGTGCTCAATCACAAGTTAACATAGACAAACTTTTCTTTTAAAAAAAATGAATATTTTTTATTTTATTTCTTTCCTATGTATTATTTAGGAAAAAAAATTAGAATACTAGAAATTAAAGTCAATCACTACCTAAAATGATCTGGTTCGCAATTTGGTTAATTTGACTATATTCACAAAATTCTAGATCTACAGAAAAGGCTGCCAATAAATTTCTAGTTTGAAACATATTGGAAAATGATTGTATAATAACTAAAATCATTCTGGTCATATTTAAAATTATATTAAAACATACTTTTGATAGATCAAAATTAATTTTCTATAATGATGATCACATATAAAAGTGTACCCTATCTATTTCAAAATGATCGAGTATAGTCAAAATGGTTTTTAGTTATTTCAAAATAACTTTAAAATATGTGCAACTCATATAATCTTTAATTCATTTAAAATATACCTTCATATTTGAATCCTTTGGCCTTACTTTCACTTGCGTCTTTGTCAATAAATAAATAAGGCCAGCAAGCCATTAGATCAGTTGACTATCTTTTAGAATCAAGGTTTGAGATTTATTTATACAGCTTGACCAAAGTCTAAGCAATTCATAAGTAATTGGTGTACATAAAATAAAGCCGATTTTTTGGGCTTCTGTATTTTTTTAAATTCAAATGATCAATTTATGGGTGAATGTATATTTTTGTCAATACATGAATAAAATTATAATTTTATGCTAGAAAAAGGAAAATAAAATTATCTAAAATTTATCTATTATCTTTTTATTATTATTATTATTATTATTATTATTATTATTATTATTATTATTATTTGCATATTTTCCGTGAAAATTACATTTATGAAATTTATTGTTAACGACTAGATGAGGGTAATTATTTTTAGTTATTATATTTATGAAATTTATTGAAAAAATTTAAAATTCAACTACATCATGAGAATTAATAATATGTTATGAAGAATTGTATGAAGATATATTGATGCAATTCTTTATAGTGGACTCCATGAACAACCAATAAGGGACCACTAGGATAATGTTAATTTATACTTCAAAAACAATTGAGGGCAAACATGGAAGAATATTTTGAGACTCTAATGTAATGAATTGGTCAAATTTCTCCTAATAAGAGTATCATTAATAAATTTAAAGAATTAATAATAAACATTTGAAAACTCGATTTTAAAATTTTAGACCCAATTTTAAAAACTGATTGGAGATTAAAATAAAGGAAAAAAAATCAAAGCAATTCATTGATTAGAAACATATCTTTGGAGCAACATGAACTTTCATTTTCTCTCTCACTAGTTGTCTTGTCCTTGATAGGTAAAGATTTGTTAAGCTAATAATTTCCCACTTGCCTAAGTCAAGAATCTTAGCCTATTTCACACATCATACCTCAAAGATCTCACCCCATAAATTTATTATTTTTTATTTTATTTTATTTTATTTTAAATAAGTTCAATAATACGTGGAGGAGAGTTTTATGGATTGAACTTTTGGTTTTTATTTTATTTTAAATAAGTTCAACAATACGTGGGAGGAGAGTTTTATAGATTGAACTTTTGGTTTAGAATATCTGTCTTAATCATTTTGGCATGTAACTAAAAGAAAGATGAATATGGGGTGATTTAAATTTTAATATATATTGTTTATAGTATAGAGTTATTTTCAAATATAGCAAAATAAGTCAACTTATTTATAAATATAACAAAATGTTAAAGTCTATCAGTGATATATAGTATAAAAATAGTAGGGAGTGTACACGGGTGGGTTAGGTTGGGGGATTTGTTTGGACCGACCTAAAAATTCGGGTTGGTCAAGTTGGCTACCTAAATGACCCGTATCGGATCACCAACTCAACCCTTAAAATCGGGTTGGATTGGTTTTGGTTGTCGGGTTGGATGTTTTATTTTTCTTCCTATTTTTTCATGTTTTGTTAGTACATTTAAATGCATCATAAGAATAACCTTAAAAAAAAATAAAAAAAAACATTCATAAAAGATATCTAATATCTCTTACAAACTCCAAACTTCAAATTTCAAACGAATATCATAACCACCATTTTAAAAGAAAAATATTAAAAATCGAGAAATCTATGAATCCATAGTTAGTCAAGCAAAATATCAAAAGAAGTTGAGAAAAGCCCTTGTCTAAAGCAAAGTCCTTCAACGGTTGGAGGCTGAAGCGGATGAATGGAGAATGGAATGATCGAACGCTAAAGCTGACGAACGAAAAACGAAAATAGAATGGCTAAATACTGAAGCTAACAAATAGAGAGCTGGAGAAGACGAATCGAAAGAGGAAGGAGGTGGATAGGATCGAAAATGAAGCTGAAGAACAATTGAATATGAATCGAAAAAAAGGAGAGATGGAGAAGATGAATCAACAAATCGAAAAGGGAATTAGGTTGGGTAGTCCAGGTTATTTAGATTGTTTGGTCATTTGAACACCTATAATAGATAGTGACATTTAATAGTTTTTCATTTAAAATAATTACCTTATAATATATCTATCTATTATTAAGGTAATTTTTTTTTTTTTAAACAATAGTACATCCAAGCTACAAAATTACATGAAGGACAATAATTTTAATAAGGTAACATGAACTTGTTTTTTCTTTTTCTAAAAGGATGAATTTAAATATTTATTGTGGTTAAAATACTTAACGTATATTCAAAATTTGAAGACTTAGAGTGATGCAGCTACTAATGATGCCTATATTCTATGCATCTCTTTTGGGTTACCTTTTTTCTAGAAAAGATAATTAAGTGCGGGTACTTACGGAATTTTAAATTTTATTATGCTTGGATAATCATTTTATTAGTATTATTTTTATAATAAAGTCTTTTTGATTATTATTGTTCTTTTGTCTTTAAATTGAATCTTATCTAAATTTTAGTAATATAAAGCATTTTTTTTTAAAAATTGGTATTCTTTCCTTAATTGATTGAAGCATTAAATCTTTCATTAAAGGATATTAAAGGATTGGCTCAATTATCATTATTATTATTATTATTTATAAGAGTGGTTTAATTCACTTCAGTTTTTTGATTTTTTAAAAAAGAATCTTTTAATGTATTATTGTTTGGCTTCTTTTTAACACCTAAAAAAAACTCTGATTATATCAATTTAGAAATAAAAAAAAAATGAATTATTTTTTTAATTTTTAAATATATTTCTGAGTATTTATTTATAAAATAAAAAAAAATAAAACCACAAGTATATTCTGTTTAAGTATTTTTTAAGTACCAACAATTAATTTGAGAGCGGGAGATTCATTTCCTTTGAGAACATATGCATACGCAGTTGTATTGGTTATTTTGTTAGCTCTTCATTTTCTTATTTAAAAGTTTTAAAACAAAGTCATACATGACTCTTTAATTATTTCTTATTCTCATTGTTCAAACTTTTGAAATATATATTAAATCACTTACTTTCCTCCTTTAACCATCATTTAAACTATGAACTAAAGAAAGTAAAAAAAAAAAAAAAAAAAAATCATCATTGAACTTCAACTTTAGTCACTACCATATAAAACTTAAGAATTTAGTCCATCAAGGAGTAACCTTATTATCTATTCTTATTTAAATAATCACTTTTACCTTAAGGAATCCAATATGAATGTTGAAAAATTAAAATTTAAGAGAACAAATACAAAAATACTAACAAGACTTTGAAAAAGAAAAAAAGAATTAATTCGAAAATTGAAAAGTTCAACCATTAAGATACTAACGTCACCTTTGAAGCATAAACTATTTCTAAGTCAAAATTATATCCTCCATCTCCATATATATATATATATATATATATATATATATATATATACACATACATTTTTTATTTTAACGTTAATTTAAAAATTAATTTTAGTATAGAAATAAAATTTAAATCCAGATTTTAGTTGAAAATAAAAATAAAAATAGGTTTTAAATTAAGGAAATGGGAATTGGGGATGGATAGTACCTGGCGATGGCAGGGGGATCCCAAGAGGACGGGACGGCGGAGCGGACCTCATCGGAGAGGCGGAGCGGATAACGATCAATGTGAGCGTTGAAGAGGCTGATGAAGTAACCGTCAAGCCCTAAGCATTTGGTGTTCACAGCATCCATCGCCCAACACCCGCTCTGAAATCCGAACATCGAATTGAACGATCCGGACGGGATTTTACCTGGAATTGAACATTTCCGATTGAAAAGTTCGGACATCTGAAAATCGGAATAAAATTTCAGAAACATCAGAGAAGAGAAGAGGAAATTTGGATTGCGATTGAGCGATTAGGTTTTTACCTGATTGAAGTTGAGAATATCGGACTGGTAGCGAGTACGATCGCCTCGATCGCATTTGATATCGATGGAGACGTCTTTGACAGGGCCGAAACCAGGTACGATTAAGTCCCGTCTCTGCAATTGGTTGAGAAGAACGAGGCTGTGTTCGCCTTTACAGTACTTGAGCTTGAAATCGGAGGTGAGATCAAATCCCTTTCCTAAGCTGTTCAGAGCTGTCTCTACTATTCCATCTCCCATTGTTTCTGTTTCTTAGCAGCAGAAACTAATGGAGGAAGGAAGGAAGGAAGGAGTTGAGTGGTGGATTATTCCAACTGTTTGGTTGAAAGAATGATGAAGTTTTGAAGAGACAATGAGAAATTTTGGGATTGGGGAAGTTTCTTTCAATATTCTTTTGTTTGGTATTTAATTTGATCTCTTAAACTTGGATACTCTCTCTATCTCTATCTCTATCTCTATCTCTTTCTCTATCTCTCTCATGAAAATTTGGAGAGTTTGACAAGGTCATGTCTAAAATTTTTGACAAGTCAATCAAGCCACTTCAATTTTTATTATAATTTTTTCAACTGAGTGATTAACTCTCTAAGTTTCATCCTTGTTTCGAAATTTTCTTTTTTAAATATTTCAAACCTATCTTAAGGTGATTTAAAATAATATTTTCGTTCTTTGTTACTTTTTGCTCTGTTTCATATCTTAATTTCCATCCAAATTCTAAAGAATTTCTACTCTAAACATTTTTTTTAAACCTTTATGAAAGGTTAAGAGTAATGTTGTAATTTTTGGAAGTATAATGGTATATTTAATTTTGGTTTAATTTGATTCCTATACTTTTGGCAAATCAAAATGATATAAAGTTGAAAGTAGAGACCAAAATTAATATTGTAAAAGCATAAGGACCAAAATGAAACAAAGTAAAAAATGTAAGGACTAAGGTAGTATTCAAACCTTTTTATAATATTATGCAAGTAGATCTATGTTCATTTCTACATGGTTTTGAATTTTATTGGCATTTTTATCTTAGAAAGAACCATTCTTATTACAACTAAAATAAGGTTGTTTTGGTTGCTTATCAAATATTTTTTAATAGAAAAATAGTAACTATCATTTCAGTTGGTCCAATTAAAATAAAAATTCTGCAGGGATTTTTCAAATATAGTAACAAAGTTTTGAAGTTTACAAACATATACCACAATTGAAACATATTCTAAATTCAAATATGATATAAAAATATATTTTTAAAAAACTAAGTCAAATTTATGTCCATAATTTTCGGGGTAAGGTACCTATTCTTTCTCGTGAGATTCATCTCCAACGACATCCCTCAAGCAAAGGAAAAATATTCTTGTTATATTTTGTTTCCATTTTGCACTTAAATTATTTATAATTTTTAATCTTATATTTCACTAAATATTTACCTTTCATCTTTGACATTATTATTTATTAATTAATTTAAAATAATTATAGTGAAATATTTACCTTTCATCTTTGGCATTATTATTTATTAATTAATTTAAAACAATTATGAATTGGAAATTGAAAATTAATTTTATTGGAGATGAAAAATAGTGAAGTTCAATTAATAATAATTTTTTAAAATAATTAATGGTTTGTTTTCAATTATAATAAATATAATAAAATTTTAATGCCTATCTGTGATAAACCGTGACAGAGTACTATGATAGACATAAATAGTAGTCTATGGCGGTCTATCGTAGATAGACGGTGATATTTTGCTATTATTTGTAAATATTTTCAATAATTTTGTCATTTAAAATAATTTTCCTTAATGAATAGACATTAAGAATAAAAACTAAAGGGGAATATTTAGAGAAAAATCAAAATTGAAAATATAAATCTTAAATTCTAGAGACCAGATAGAAACAAAACTCAAAGCTCAAAAGTAAAATTCTAATATTTTAAAACTTATGCACTAAACTAAAATTATACTCAAAACTTAAAAACTAAAAATGTAATATCTTGAAACTTATGGACTAAATAGATAGTAAATCCAAAACTTAAGGACCATAAAATTATTTATCTATTAACTTTGTAATATCCATATGAAATATAAAATTTGCGCAAAATTCTGTCATGTTTATACATACGACATTTCTTTAGGAAATTTGTGCTAATGAAGATTCAAACTTGCAATAGGTTTATATTTAACCATTGGATTATGTTGAGGTGAATGAATGTAGTATCTTCTTAGCGTTACACATTTTTTCTTAAAAGTTTAATCAATGTAAATGATTTTTGGTAAGTAAATGTTCTCTAAAATAAACTTAAAAAGCCAATGTATAAGTTTGAATTAGTTCTAAATAAACCTTTTTACAAGAGTTATCAAACTCTCATCTTTATTTCATCCATTCTTTAATGCTTACTTAATCCCTTTTATTTCACTCCTCAATTTCAAAAATCTCCTCATTTTTTTTCCCTCTTTCTTGATTTTTCAATACCAGAACTTTAATTTAAATAAATAAAAAGAATTCTCTTATTTTTAGCTTGCCCTAATATTGATATAAGAAACTTTAACGTCAAGATAATGAATCTGTTTGAAGTTTATCTCGAATTGAGAAGGAACCATTTGAAACAATTCACATATATAAACTCTCACTTTCTCCCTATTTATTCGGTTCTCAATTCAATTTTTCTTAACAACTAAACATGGCCAAAACTTCAAGTTAAAATATAAAATTCCCCAAAATCCAACCATTATGCCCTGAAATCAAATCCCCCAACCCATAAAACAAAACGATGAAAATTGAAAATACAAAAAAGGGTCGACAAAGTACTACTATCTTCGGTTATTGGAGAACCTTCTAACTAGAGCCTAACAAATAAACTACTTTGAAATTGCAAAAAGATCACAAAAATGTTGTTCACCTTTGCAACTTTGGTAATGCACATGTTTTCTTCTTTTCCTTTCCACTAGTTGTCCTCAAAATCATGACATAAGTTCCCAACGTGTGTCTCTATTGAAGGGATTAAATCCCTTTAACATAAGCGTTTGGTCACTTTTCTCCAAATTTGTTACAATGAATTTTATAGGACACAAAAAATAATAGAAGCGATAAACATGCTTTTACAGATTATTGAGGAAGAAGGTTAGTACCTTTCTAGACCAAGTCTTCAAAGTATCCTTCTAATCTTCAAAACAATATTACATGCTTCGAACACCACCAATGGATCTTCTTTAATATTCTCTTGGAACAAGGTGGTTTGTGGGAATCTTGTGAAAGAGAAGTGAAATTGATAAAAATTCTTTTCAAGAATTCTTCCTATTTAGAGAGAAAAAATTAAGAGAGGTTATGGTGTGAGTAGAAGCTTTCTTCTATCACAATGTTTTTTTTTCCCACCCTGTCAATTGAGATCACATCTCAATTTATCAGGGTAACTTCCCTCCCTACTCACCACATTATTGAATTAAGGTACAAAAAGTTTGCATTCATATATATTATGTGTGATTTTAGATCAAATGCTATAATTGATATCTAGTGCAAATTAGGACGACAAAATCAAGAAGAGAACATAATACAGGCCGAAAGTGGCAATTTGGGACCAAATTGGGTCAAGGATAAGGGGTTGTGGCCCAAGCCCCAAGGCTGAGCCTTACCGATCGTTTTAGGCCCAAAGTATGGCCAAAGGGAGATGCTTGGCCTCGGCCAAGGCCGAGGCTAACCCTAACTAAACATGAAATCGGGCACACCCCTCAGTCTGGTAGGTTATCTTATTATCATAAGGCAACTTTGGAATCGTAGGGAATGACCTAGGTCAACTTTCTCTATAAATACATCATTATAACTTCATATGAGGTAACATGAGTCCTACTTTCAAATTCTTTAGCTTCCACATTTTTTCACTATTTGACTTAGGCATCGAAGTATGTGTGTTAAGCACCACATCAGTGTGCAAAAATTTTCTCTTTTGCAGACTACGTTCTTCTCGTCTTCAAACAAAGACACTACTGGTGTCATGAAGGTCAAAAGTTTTTTGCCTTGTCTCCAAATTTTGGCATCAACAATATACTAACAATAAAGATATTTTCTAACCCCTTCTTTGAAAAATTAAGAATATTAATGCAACTTTTAAAATTTTCAAAATATTACTGAAAGATGGTAGCAAGTTAAGTGACATATTTCTTATAAATTTAGGCTAAACAAAATAACATCTAGTTCCATACAAAACAGAAACAAGCAAAACATATAATTGAAACAATAATAGCATGTTATCTACATCCTTCTAAGAGCGCCTATTGATGTAGTCAATTGTTTGGTTTTTGACAACTGTGATGTATAAACTGATGTACAAATATTTTGTCGCGAACTCTCATTATACTAAAATTCCTCCACTCTCTTATTGTTTACAAAGAGGCTTGATTAACATATATAGCTCAACTAAATGTAGTTCTTATTTTAATTGTGACACCATTCCATATATCTTAATACATATGACTTTAACACTTTGCTCACACACAAATTAAAGAGATATTAAACTTTAACTTATATCAAATGAAATTCTAAATTAACAATTATATTAATATAAATTTTGGACTTTCGTAAGTGTATCAATTTATATATTTTGTTACGTTTTTTTTTTTTTTTTTTTTTTTTTTTTTTTTT
>QLSR01000337.1:708770-729499 GCA_031780015.1 Citrullus colocynthis
AAAAAAAAAAAAAAAAAAAAAAAAAAAAAAAAAAAAAAAAGGACAAGTGAGGAAGACCTTGCTTGACTCGAGATAAAGTGCTCAATCTTTTGACTCCCACGACCCATTAACTCGTAAACTACTTCATAAACTTCTTTCCCTTTTAAATTTTGCATTTTGTTATCTAATTTTTTTATAATATTTTAAATTTTTTAGTAAAATTTTAAAAATTTAAAAAAAAATTCAAAATTTTGCTAAGAATTGAATTTTTATGTTTAAGAAAAATTATTGTACGTAACTGAGAAGAAATATACTAAATTCTTTTTTAAAAAAAAAGTTACCAAATGAGATCCAAGTGTATTGTTTAATATATATTTAATATTTTTCGTTCTTGATTTTTTAAAATTGAATTTTTCTTTAATACAATAGGAAAATGAAGATTTAAATTACAGATCTCTTGGTCATTAACACATATGTGTATGCCAATTGAGCCATGATTGCTTTGGCTTTCAAAACTAAATTGCTTTGGCTTTCAAAACTAAATTTATGGATACTGCTTTTCATTTATACATTTCTTTAGTTTGTCTTATTATTCCACTTTGTATTAAATATGTTTTTTTAAAATTAATCTAAGTTTTGAAATGAGTCTAATAGATTCTTAAACGTTTAATTTTAATTTTGTGTAAAATAACTCCAAAACAATCTCATAAGTCATTGCATTCTTTTAGTCTTTTTATCTTATGTCTTTGAAAAATGTCTCAATCAGTTTTTATCTATTAGACTTATTTGAAATTTTTTTTAAAAAAAAATTATGGACCTATTAGACACATTATTTTTTAAAAATTAATCTTATGTCTAAACCATACATTTATTCTAAGGGTCGAATAGATGCCAACGATTTATTATACAAAATATTGAAAGTTCATAGACTTATATGACCTTTTAAAGTTTAGAACTTATTAACCACAAATTAAATATTCAAAAGTTTGTAAAATATTTTTTTAATTTTAGATACCTATTAGATACAAACATAAAAAGCATTCCAAGACCAAATTTATAATTTAACCAAAAATTAACTGTTGTAGCCTTTTTGACTTGTAACTTGTCAAGTTAATTAGTTAGCGGTGTTCATAGGTTGGGTTGGGTTATGGGAGTTTTCTAGACCAACCCTAAAATTCAAGTTGGTTATTTTGACTACTTGAAAGATCCGAACAGGATCTCTAACCCAACCCTTAGAATTCGAGCTAGGGTTGGATTGGATTGTCAGGTTATTTTTTTTATTAATTTAAAATACTTAAATTTATATACAACACATGACTAATAATTAAAATATCATAAAACTAAAATGTTAAATGTCAAACATCCTTGATATCTATTACAAACTTTAAACAAAAACAAATATTGTAACAATCTTGAAAGAAAAATATTAAAAATTCAACCAAAGCTACACACCAAAAGTTAAAACTTATAATATATATATAATTCGGGTTGGGTTGGATCAATAATAAAAAAATAAATAAATAAATTATTTAACTTGAGACCCAACCCAACAAAAATAGAAAAAAATTAATCTAACCCAACTTAAAAACAAAACAAACCCAACCCAACCCTTACAGTTTGGTTTGATAATTCAAGTTGTTCGAGTTCTTGAATCATTTGAACACTCTTAATTTAAGTTCTTAAATTACGAAGAATATTGAAGATTGCCTCAAGTAAGGCCCAAAGTCCACATGAGGGCCCAAGCTCAAGGAAAACTATGAGGCAACATGGAAAACACATATTTCAAAAGAAAAAAGTCAGATCCTCGAGTGTCGCATCTACCCTGAGAAAAAGTAGCCCCATTCAACGATCCTAAAAGAGAAAAAAGTAAGTAACTCTAAAAGAAAGTCCTAGTCTTATTTTTGTACTTAGCTAAACTATACACTATCTTGTATTGAGTTGCAACGACAACGAAAGCGTGTGAATGGTCTCCGCCAACAAAGAAAAAGAAACTAATTAATTATTTTGGCTCTTAAAATTATTTACGTAGGGTAATATCTACATACCGATACAATATTTGTTAAGTTTCAACCAACCTACGTGGCCGCAAATAAGTGCCTAACCTCCCAACATGACTGTCACATATCTCTTGACTATTTGTTAAATAATTACACACGAAAGGATATTCCTTCTTAGCTGATCTCTAGTTGTGAAAATGATATTCAAAACTTTATTTTATTATGGCGTTTGTTGCCAGGAAATGTGTTTATGTTTAACAAATTAGGTCTTTGTTATAAGAAAATAAAAAATTACCCACAAAAAATATCGACCAAAAATAAAACGCTTAAGTTTTTTTTTTTTTTTTTCTTTTTAAGTAATTAATAAAATAGTATCATGAAATTTCATATATTAAATGGAATAAATTTTAAAGTATAGAGCTAAAATAAATATTTTAAAAATGGATGGACTCAAAACAATTATTTTCAATCTTTTTTAGGCTTGTGAAATTTAAACATTTATCAAAGGAAACATAATATCCATTTTAGATCATTGAAAGGTCTAGTTCATTTATTAAAGTAACATTTCTTTTAAAAATAAAAATAAAAATTACATTTATTAATTAGATATAAAATTAAACGTTTAGGAGAAATATTATATACATAATTGAAAGTTTAGAGGCCCATTATAAACTTTTTAAGGTTTAAGTTCCTATCTTGTACAAAGTTCTACAAGGTTAGGGGATAATTTGATGAATTGACCTAAAAATTGGGCCAAAATGTTATTTGACTTCGCTTTCCAAATTAAAAAAAAAAAAAAAAAAAAAATTTATAACTATTTTCAAATTTTATTTAAATTTTCTTTTCTTTTTTTCTTTAACAACCCTCATCCTATTTCTCTCTTTTAAACATTTTTCCCTTTTAAACATTTTTCCTCTTTCCTCTCCTTCCTCTAGATACATTTTCTACATCTTGTATCCAACAACGACAAAACTCCCATTCTTAGTATACTGCCTTTGACAATGACAACATTCCTTTTTTTTCTTCCTCTTGCAACACAAAATGACCGATGGAAACAAAAGAACTTTTTCTAGTGAACAAGAATGAGAGCAAGCGTAACAAAGTGAGCTACAAAAGGGGTATTCACATGACATTTCTCCCTGTAGATTGGAAGTTCGATTTTTCATTTCTACCATTATTATACTAAAAAATATTCACCATATAATTTTATATAATATTTTAATTAAAAAAATTGCTTAAATTTTCACACATTGGAGTGTTGATCCATTATCGAATAGATTTTTTTATTTTAATACTGAATTTAAAAGTTATTCGTATTTTTATCAAATTTGTTCTAAAAAAAAATATATGACAAAGTGTGAAAGGACTCAAAAATCGGAAAAATGTGACTTATGTGTGAAAAGGCAGAAATAAATGTGACCTATAGTAAAAGCAAACAAGTTGTCACACAAGTCTTTGCTTACACCCATTGGAAAGTTTTGCAATAGGATAACTTTTAGTAAGTTCTCTATTTTTTCTTTTATAACATTTTCAAACAATGGTCAATTTTTTTTTTCTTTTTATAATAATATTTTGTGTTTTCATTATGAAAGGTGGTTCGATGTTCACATGTAGAGGTCTTGAACTCACATCAAGTTTTTCAATACCTACTGCTTCCTTCACCATACTCTTGACTTCCATTACTCCAATTTGGAGCTCTACGGTGAAAATCTTAGTAATATTTTGACTCATCACTCATTAGATGATCTTTTGAATGGCTCAATCTCAAAAGTACTAACACGAGTATAATTTGATAATAACTTATATTAAGGGTGTTCAAAAAATCTAATGACTTGAAAAACTCGAAAAATTTGATCAACCAACCTAACAATAACGATTTGGGTTGAATTGAGTTCAAATATATAAATATTTTATAGGTTGGATTGGTTTATATGTTCTCCTAAATTAACCCCAACCAACCCAAATTTGTTATTAATTTTGAAAAGTATACATATATATATATATTACTACATATATTTAAGGGTAATTTTTCTAAATGACAAAACTGCTGAAATTATTTACAAATATAGTAAAAAATGTTATTGTCTATAACTGATAGACAATGATAGATACTAATGACATTTATCAATGTCTATCACTAATAAATAGTGACAAATGATAGTAGTTTATCATTTTCTATCAATGATAGACATGTCAATTTGCTATATTTGTAAATATTTTGGCTCATTTTGCTATATTTGAAAACAACCCTATATTTAATTTAATTTCATGAATTTTTTGGATAATTTATTCTCCAACAATTCGTAAAAATAATTTTTAGCATTTTCGAAAGAAAAGTTTCATAATATACTGAGTTGTTGATCTTAATTCAATATACAAAAATAATTAAATAAAATTTTTACATATTAATATTTTGCTTATTTTAGAAGATTAGAATAAGTCGAACAAACCCAACCCAACCCAACCCAAATGTTATTATCGTTTGTTTGGGTTGAGTTCATTCTTTGATAAGGATTAAATGGGTTGATGAAACTTACAACCCGAACAATTAAGTTGAGCCTAAAAAGTGTTTCAACCCAACCAAACTCAACCCAGGAATACCCCTAATTGACATTGTTGAAGGTTGCCAAAGGGAAACGAAAGTTTGCATATAAGGTCTGCATGTCCCGAAAGGAAAAGTCAAACCCTCAAATTTCGGATTGACGAATCGAGCTCATAGAGTTTCAACAAAAAGGAAATAATCGAGCTAAGCTTATCGCTGTCACTCTGCAACCTCGAGAACCACACCTACCATGACATAATTGATATTGCACGTATCCCCAAGTGGAGCCAAAGTTTGGGTCTTATAAATAGCCCCACACCAACAACCTCAAGGAGTAAACAATTTTCTCTATGCTAAACTAAGCTTAATACCTTGTGTACTAACTTAGACATCATAGTGTATTCGATTCAACACCACACCACGTAGATACACTAGTAAAGTTAGCTCTAACAATATGTTTAGACTAAAGGGGTGGGTTAGTTAAGCGCTAGAGGCCTATGTGAGTTTCTCATGCCAACAAACCCTCTATTCCCCACATTTGTCAAATTAAAAAAAAAAAATATATATATATATATATATATATATTTTGTTATTATTATTATTATTATTTATTTTTTTTTTTTTAAAGGTCAATCGCTAATGAATTTAACCTCATATCAATGATCATTATTCTGCATTTGAAACCGAACACAAATTGCCTGTGGAAAAGATTTTTAGTGTACAAGATATATAGAGAGAGATTCATAAGTTATGAGCTCTTACTTATAAATTTATAACACAATACTTTGATAATGCAATATATATATATGAACAACCCTTAGGGTTGATGCGGTTGGACAGCCTTGGCCATGCCGAAGGCAGCCGATGATGCTATGGCTCCGATGAGGGCGGTTTGGACGGCGCTCGTGATGGGTTTATTGCCGGTGAAGTAACCCTTGGCGTAGCCAAAAACTAAGAGTGCCACCAAAGTTAAGGCAACAGATGCAATCACAGCCTCTGAGGCTTTTGGGAAAAACATGTACGGAATTAAGGGTACTAACCCTCCCAAGATGTAGGAGATGGCAATGGTTAGGGCACTTTGTATGGCTCTTTTTGGCTCTGGCTTTTCCAATCCTAGCTCAAACCTAGTTCCACATACAAGTTTTGTTCCCTTTTTAGATAATCTCCTATCATTTAGATCTCGTTTAATAACCATTTCGTCTTTTAGTTTTTAGTTTTAAAAATTGTACTGATTTTTTCTCACAATTAGTTACTCATGGTTTTCACATTTCCTATACAAATATTTGAATTTCTAACCAATTTCAAAAAACAAAAATTACTTATTTTTAGGTTTCAAAATGTGGCTTTGATTTTGAAAACACTTCTATAGTCTAGGCCAGCAAAACATATAAACTAATAGATGGAAAGTGAAGTTCATAAATTAATTTTACAAAATAAAAAAACAAAAAACCAAATGGTTAACAAACAGGATGTTAGATTTTGGTTTTTCGTTTTGAAAATTTAACTTAAAAACACACTTCTATCTATTGGTTTTTATGTTTTGTTATTTACGTTTTAGGAGTGTTTTCAGAATCAAAGCCAAATTAGTGAATTCTACGTCGTCATTTCAAGAATCATGCTTGGTTCCTCACACTATACTCAAGTCATTCAACCAAATGATGAAATATGAACAAAAGAATTCAAAACTAAAAATGTAAATCACGTTTGGTAACCATTTTGTTTTAGTTTTTGGTTTTTTTAAAATTAAGCCTATTTTATATCAATTCTTTTACCATGACTGGTATCTTTCTTTAAGTACAAGAGTTAAATTTTTATTCAAATTTCAAAAACAAAAACAAGCTTTTAATAACTACTCTTTTTAGTTTTCAAAATTTGGCTAAGTTTCTAAAGACATTAGCAAAAAGTAGATAATAAAACAGGAAATTTAAAGGTGGGAGAAGTATTTGTATTCATGCCTAATTTTTAAAAAACAAAAAACCAAAAACCAAATAGTTACCAAATAGGTTAGTAGTTTTCAAAAGTTAGTTTTAGTTTTTTTGGAAATTGGCTAAGAATTCTAAGAAATATATATCAAATCACGAGTAGGAAATTGTGAGAAAACAAACATAATTGTCAAAAACCAAAATTCAGATTGTTACCAAAAGGATCTTAATGATTTTTTTTTTTTTTTCATTTTCTATTTTTATAAGAAAAAATTAAAATAATTTACCATGCCTACTTGACTTTACTTGAGATCTTTTTCAACAACACAATTTGTCTTTTAACTTTCTGTTTTTGTGCTAGTTTACTGTAATTCTTTTTAGTTTTATGTGACGATTCAAAATCCCATATAGGAATTTTGGTACATTTCAAGAAAAATTCTAAGAGAAGATTGCAAATGAAAGAAAATGATTAGGAAACAAACAAGCATTTTAAAAACAAAACTATTATCAAATTGACCCCTATTTTCCTCTCTTAACCTTTGTAATTACTTGAACAATTTTTATTATTATTTTTATTTTAATCAAATTAGTTGAAGAAGTATCATACCTCATCATGAAGTCAAGCCAAGCTTGGGGGTTTTTCCTTAGAGAATTAACAACAGGCCCATATTCATGTGGTTCTATTCCATATTGGGCTAAAATATCTCCCACTTCTGCAGCTTCTGCATTGCAAAAACTCTCATCCACAAACCATTTTTCATTGCCACTAAGATATTTGATCTTAATGAATTTTAAAAGTGGAGATTAAACTTTCAATTAATCATTTATGATGTCAATTTAAAATTAATGTATTATGTTGTTTGACTGCTTTGGATTAAAATGATTTCCTCTACTTTATAAGGATTTTTAAATTAAAAAAAAAAAAAAGTCAAATTCAAAAGACCAATCCACCATTTCATAATTATTTGATTTTACTTTTAATTATTGGTTTCTTTATTTGTGTTATCTACTTCTTTTTATATATTTTCAAAATTCTAATTCAAATTAAAAAAAATTAAAATAAATATCTCTTCGGTCTTATTTGACAACAATTTCATTTTTAATTTTATGTTTTTTAAATTTGTTTGGTTTTTCACTACTTCTTTAGTATGATTTTCACATCTTTAAAAGAAACTATTGAATTTCTAGTCTAATTGTAAAAACAAAAGCATGTTTTTGGAAACTAAAAAAAGTAATGTTTGGAAAAAAAAAAAATATATATATATATATATATATATATATATATATATATTTTGTTTTTCTATATTTGGCTTTAGAATTCCAATGTTTTTTTATTAAAGATTAATAAAATCATTGGAAGAAAAATAAAAGAAAAAGAAGCACATTTTTCAAAAAGGCATAAAAAAGGCTAAATTATACAAAATATCTTTAAACTTTGTAATGTATTTTGTGTCAAAAATACCCTTAAACTTTCAAGAGTTTAAAAAGTACCATAAACTTTTCAAATGAGGTAAAAAACACCCGTACCCTTAGTTTTGGATAGAAACTAATAATGTTTTAGGTAAAAAATACCCTAGAACTTTCAAAAGTTTAAAAAATACCCTTAAACTTAACAAAAAAAAAAAAAAAAATTCAAACCGGTTATATGAATGTGTGTTAATAGCCCAATACATTTTTTATTTGATTATTTATGGTTTAAGTGTGGTTAAGGGGAGATTTTGATTTTGGAATTTTGCGAGATTTTGTGGGAATGTTTAAACTTAAAATTTTGATTTTGATTTTTGTTGTTGAGAAAATTGGTGTAAGAATTGGAAAAATATATGAGAAAAATGAAAATGTCTATATTAAAAAAAAAAGAAAGTAATATCTATTTAATTTGTTTGAAAATTGAATCCTTTTGAACTCAATAAAATTTCAAAGAAAGTATAATAGTAGAAGCATTTCTAAACTTTTTTTTAGATGAAATTTAGAATTTTTGAACTTTTTTTAAATTTAAGGATATTTTTGGAATTTTTGAAAGTTCAAGAGTATTTTTTAAACAAAAGTTTAACCGTTTCCATCCAAAACTAACTACAAGTGCATTTTTTAACTCTTTTTTTAAAGTTTAAAGGTATTTTTGAAAGTGTAGAAATATTTTTTACACAAAGTGTAAAGTTCAGTGACATTTTTTATAATTTAACCAAAAAATAAAAATATTATCAATCGGAGTCTACAACTTATTTTTGTTTTTAAAATTTGATACATGGTTCAAATCAAAGAAATTGCGAGAAAACAGATCCAAATTTAAAAAAACTAAATAGCACAAACCCAATTTTAAAAAACTAAATAACTATAAAACAGAGTTTAAAAAGTAAAACATGAAAAGCAAAAATGCAAACAATGGAAGAAGAATTCGAACCAGTATCAGGAACTAAGACAATTTCCTCTTCTTCTCTCCTCAGCTCCTTCTTGTATTGATCCGCCTCGCTCTTCGCCGCTAGGTATCTGCTCAATTTTACAAACATTACTTAATCAAATCCGTAATCCAATTCACAGAACACGCGAATTTCCCTTCGATTTCCTCAAAACAATCTGTAATAGACCGATTCGATTAATGAACATAAATCGACTGCCCTAGAAATCGAACTAATCAGACTCAGAACCAACAGAAAAATCGAAGAGGAGTTCAGATTCAGTTCGTAGGGATTCGTACCCGCCGAGTCCCATGGAGATAGCGCCGGCAGCGACCTCGGCGATTCCGGCAGTGAGAACGATGGAAGAGGAAGCATTGGCACCGGAAAGACCGGCGGCTAGAGCGAAGGGGACGGTTAGGCCGTCGGAGACGCCGATGATAATGTCGCGGACGATCTCGCCGGCGGTGAAATGCTTCTCTTTGTGGTGCTGGAGGAGAGGCAGTTGGTTTCGGCTTCGATCGAGGTCAGCCATTTTGTTTTGATTTGATTTGATTTGCTTTTTCTTTTTACTTTCTTAATGGATTTGAAAAAGAAAATTAAGAGAATAAAACCAAAGTGGGAATGCGTTTTAAAAAAAGTTTATGCCATTTGTTTTCCCCAATTCTTTATTCCAACTTTACGTCAATTCTAATTTTTTTTTTTCTCTTCTTATTATAGAATTTTAATATTTTTCATTATAATTAGTAACCATTTGAATAAAATATTAATAAGAATATATATATTTAAAAAATTAATCTTTTCCACTTTCATAAAATAACATACTTGAATTCTCCGAAACTGAAAAAATTAAATCAAGTTTTTAAGAACTTAATTTTCAAATTTTAGTTTGGTTATTTTTAACATTTGTTTAAAGAATTAATAAAGCAAAATTATAGTCTTAATTATATTCTTATTTTCAAAACATAAAATATTTTAATTATAATTTTGAAATAAATACACTATCATATAAGTCAAATTGGGCATACATAATTAGTTAGTACATTTTACTTTGAGAAAATGATTAATACATCAACGTTAAAAAAAATGTCAATACATTTTAGAAACATTTTGATAGGTACATTTTCAATTCATTTTTTAAAACATTCTTATTGACTTTTTCTTTATTTTTTATTTTGTTTAGTTCAACAATACGTCCAGGTGGAAGATCCAAACCTAGGATCTCTTGGTCAAAAGTATACACATTCTATGTCAGAGACACCATATTCATGATAGTGTTTAATTATTTTTTGATTACTCGCTCATTCTATAAAATTCAATTTCTTTACTACTAATTTAAAAGAATACAACTTTTAAATTGAATTGAGTCTTTTTCAAGAGGAACCAAGACTTGCATTGTGCTGCCACGGAACATTCTAGTAAGTTGAGTGTTGGTGGCCTTCTCTGCGACTGTTCAGGACATAGATATGTGGGTATACTCGCAAAATCACTTTCTCTACGAGCCTACAAATTTAGCTTTGGTTTAGTCACGAAATCGAAAGTGCAAATACTCGACATCGTGAATCAAGAAATTCGAATGATAGACGAAGGTGTTGGTCCATCGATGCTTTAGGGGCAATCATTCACGCCAATATATAAAAAGACATTTGAAATTATTATAGTAGTGAGGAGCGAAGCAGCTCAACCGAGTTTATGGGAGAGAGGGAAGATTTTCCTATATTATGTTTTGATGGATAGGCGTAGCACTCTCTTTGATGTAGGTATTCTATTATTATTATTATTAAAGGCAAGTTTATACTTCATTATTTTTTTTATTTTTTTAAAAAAATCATAGCTAAATTCATGGGTAATTTTGTAAATATCACCATAATGTTTTCCAAAATCAAGATCATCTACTTTTCTTCTCATTTGTCACCTATTTTTCATTTTTTTCTTCTTTGTTGTTAAAAGTTGCATGCACATATTTATCTCTTTACATCTTTGTACGTTTACTAATATTTTTTTGATTCCCTTAAATTTCCTTCTCTCATTTTTCTTGTTTGTCATTTCAAAATTACCTTGCTCCATCAATTTCACTCATGCTAACACCTGAGTACTGAGTGATTCAACAAACCAACAATATTAAACTTGTGTACATCATTCAAAAGTGGAAAGCTTATTATTGTTCATCATCGAGAACTCTGAGTGGTGTAATTTGCAAAATTGTGAGTAATGTCACTAAATCATGTACGAATAAAAATTAAAAAGAAAGAAAAAGGTGTGGGTAGTATATACTTCATTCTAAATTTAAGAAAAATGTGCCAGTATAATACATCTTGTAGTTTTTCTTTGAAATAATTGCATAGAAGGCCTCTTATAAGGAGTCCAAACGAAAAGTAGCCCGAAATTTTAAAACCAATGAAATTTTGACTCTTATTGATGCCATCACCTTGTAAAATTACTAATTTAACCCTTCCTCCTCCTTGTTTCTTCCTTTGTCCTTTTGTAGCCTTTTTTCTTTTTATTTTTATTTTTTTTCATTTTTCATATCTTCTTCTTCCTTTTTCTTCTTCTTTTTTTTTTTTTTTTTGGATGGCATCTTCTTCTGGAAATTCTAGCTATCAAATTTTGTTCTGCGATATTTGAGAATCATCGTCAATACCTCGCTGTAGGTCCGAGATAATCCTGAAGACTTTTAAGGGTTGCAAACTCCCAAACTTCTTCGCTATGATCTTCCCAGTAGATCATATCGGAGCTATAGCTGTTTCATTCCTTTGATCTTTTTTTGCATTTTCTTGCATTTCATCTTCCAAGCTTTTATTCTCACTGTTGACCCACTTTGCTGAAATTTCCAGTCACCCTCTTTCCCGGCGATGTCTTCTCTTTATGATGCCAACTTCTTCTTCTTCTTCTGGAATCAAAGATGTAAGTTGGAGTGTGAACCAGAACGAGAGGAAGAAACTAGAGTGAGACCGAGAAATGAGAGGAAAGCGAGAGCGAAAATTCGAACGAAGAAAATAACTTGAAGAAAAAAACTACAAAATTGGTGAGGAAGAAGCTAGAGGAAGATGCGAGAGGAAGAAGCGATAAGAAGGAGTTAGAAGAAGTGAGAGGAAGAATTCTCAAACGAAGCAAAAAATCAAGGAAAAAATTTCTTATTGTGTCTAATAAGAAATGAGAGGAAGAAGCTAAAATTCGTCTGAGTGCTAGGCCCTTACGCGCGGTCTTGGGACAAGATGGTAATTTCATACAAAGCTAACATAAGCAAAAGGTCATTTTTCCAAAAAATTTGAATCCTGGGCCAAATTTCATTTAGGCCCCTAAATAGGGGTCATCTGTACAAAGAACCTATTTTCTTTCCTCCACTTTTCCAATAATGAATTTGAGTTCTAAAAGCAAATGAAAAGAAAGAAAAAGGTGTGAGTAGGGGTCAAATGAAAAGTAGCCCCAAGTTTTAAAAATAATGAAATTTGATCTTTTGTTGATGTCGTCACCTTGTAAAATTACCACTTTACCCCTTCCTTTTTCCTCTTTCTTCCTTTATCTTTTTGCAACCTTTTTCATTTTTCATTTTTTTTTTTTTTGTTTCTTCTTTCGTTTTCTTTTTGCATTGCCTTTTTTTTTCCTTACATTTCTTCTTCCAAGCTTTTACTCTCACTGTCGACCCACTTTGTTGAAATTTCCAGTTACCTTCTTTTATGACGATTTCTTCTCTTTATGTTGCCACCTTCTTCTTCTTTTGGAATCAAAGATGTAAGTTGGAGTGTGAATCATAACGAGAGGAAGAAGCGAGAGCGAAAATTGGAATGAAGAAAAAAACTCAAGAAGCTAGAGGAATAAGTTAGAGGAAGATGTGAGAGGAAGAAGCCGGAAGAAACTAGAAGAAGAAATCAAGGAAAAAAATTTCTTGTTGTGTCTGATAAAGAGCGAGAGGAAGAAGCAAGAGAAAGAAACGAGAATTCGTTTGAGTGAAAGGCTTTCGCAAGCAAGTTGGGGACAAGATGGTAATTTCACACGAGGATGACTTTAGCAAAAGGCCATTTTTCAAGCAAATTTGAATCTTTGGCAAAATTTCATTTGGGCCCGTAAAAAGGGCATCCGCACAAAGAACATGTAGTGTCGGAGGATGCTTAACTGAGGGTGAGGAAATGAGCTCAAGGACCATTTAGAATTATTTTTAAAATTTTGGGGGTTAAAGTGTCTCTTTTGAAACTTCATGGACTAAATAGGTACCAAGCTCAAACTTCAGTACCAAAAGTGTATTTTGCCCTAATATATTTATCGAGTATATAAAAATTTAAATTTTGTTACTTACTAGTTATATAACTATGTACAAGTTTGTTATGGACCGTACAAGTTTGTTATGGACTATTAATGACTTCCATGATTTGTCTGGGTGGAGTATACCAAGCATGCCCCATATGGGGTAAAAGTTAGGGATGAGATGTTTTATGGTTTATTTTATAAGTTTAGATATATATGTTGTTATTTTGTCTTAAAGGTGGGTTGGGACATGTTACTTGACTTAAAAATTGGGAGAGATGTTCATTGATAGTTTATTTTGTAAGTTTAAATCTATGTTGAATTTTTGTCTTACATGTTCATTGATAGCCATGTCTTAAATATGAGGTGAAAGTTGGGATGAGATGTTTTATAATTTATTTTATAAGTTTAGATTTATATGTTGTTATTTTGTCTTAATGGTGGGTCGGGACGTGTTACTTGACTTAAAAATGGGGAGAGATGTTCATTGATAGTTTATTTTGTAAGTTTAAATCTATGTTGAATTTTTGTTTGTTCATTGATAGCTATGTCTTAATTATGAGATGAAAGTTGGGATGAGATGTTTTATGATTTATTTTATAAGTTTAGATCTATATATTGTTATTTTGTATTAAATGTGGGTTGGGATGTTTACTTGACTTAAAAGATGGTTGAGATGCTTTTCATAGCAAGCAAACTCGAAATTGGTCTTCACTTTTTTTTTATAATGTCTTTGTTTTGGTACCAAATTAATATTGTTTTGGTTATGTAACTTTATTGTCGAACTTCTTTTTTGTGTTTATTGCAACTTAAGTAATGAACAAAGGATGTAAGACTTTTATGATAATATTGAAGGAATGTTGATTAGTATTTGGTATAATTTGTTCGTTTTTAGGTACAAACTAAAGTAATGAACAAATGATGCAAGTAGAAAAACAATACAATTATAAAACAAGTATTAAAAAAAAAAAAAAAGCTTATGCGACGCCACATTGTATTAGGAGGCGTCTACATTTCAAGGATATGCCGATGACAAACTATAATCGTCGACATTGAAGAACTATTGACGCCAAGTATATGTCGTCAGCATTGTGAGGATACGTTGATGACGTTTTCAAACCGTCGGCATTAAAGAATTGTCGACGTCACATTGTTGTGCCGGCATATATACCTTTTGCCCATGTGTTTTGCTAGCGTCGCCATCGGTTCAACTTGACGACTGTCGTAGGCAGTTCCAACCTATGTCGGCACTTCTGTTTTTGTGCGTCGGCGTAGGCTTTGCTGATGGACCTATACCGATGATTCCCGCCGATGGATACTTAGCATCGGTATAGAATTAGCCAATGTGTTTTTAGAGCTAAGCTGACGATTTTTGGTATCGGCAAATGACTTAATTCTTGTGACGGACATAATTCATCTGGTATTCGAAATGTGTTAACGACTATGACTTCATGGTTCAGTTCTCCCTGCCCGTATTGTATTAAAAAAAGTTGTTGAATTTTCTAAAATTTGGGTTTCAAAAGTATATTTTTAATTGTTCTTAAAAAGATTAATGATTTTTTTTTAATTGCATAATTGTTACTTTATTAAGAAATATTTCCATTCAGATAAATAGTAGATCCTAGAAGCTGAGGTGAAAAATCCACCTAATGTAAAAATTAATAATATAAAATTAATAAAAATTGGCAGCTGATATAGAATCTGTTTGGTCAACTGAGATTCAAATTAATTAATCATATATATTCTACTAATTTCTATCCTAATATTATAATTAAAAAATGATGTAATTGCTAAAACTATTAGGTTGGGGTTGAAAATAGAAATGAAATGTAGGAGCTTTATGGTTGACTTGTATGCATAGTACAGTTACATAATTATAACACAAATTCTAAAATCGTAATAAATACTTTTGAATTCATTTCTAATAAAAATGGTACGGTTGTTCTAGTGGTAAATAAAAGACAAAGATGTAATACCTAGAATTTAATATCCTATGAGTACAAAATTTCCTTGACACACCTAAACGTTATAGAATTAGGCTTAATCAAGGTGTGCGGAACACTCACAGACTACTTAATTATAAAAGATAGATATAAAGCAAAAACAAACACATTCAAATTTCATAAATTTAAGGATGAATCCTAATTAAACATTGGAATACGTACATTTACACATTAGAAGTAGGCAGCAGAATTGAAGGACAATCCATGACTATATCTAATATAGATTCTTAACTGTTACGCAACAAGTAATTTGACAAGTGAGACGGTGGTATGTTAAGTTTAAGTACGAAAAGCCTTTGCAATGAGGAAAGCAGCAGCGGAAGCAATGGCTCCAATGAGGGCGGTCTGTAGGGCACTCATAATGGGACGATTGCCAGTGAAATAGCCCTTAGCAAACCCAAAGATAAGCAATGCAATTATGGTCACCATTACAGAAGCAATCACAGCTTCTCCAGCTGAAGGGAAGACCATGTATGGCGATAAGGGCACCAACCCTCCCATTATGTAGGATATGGCTATTGTTAATGCACTTATTATTGCCCTCTTTGGCTCTGGCTTTTCCAACCCCAATTCAAATCTGCACCCAAAACAATTTTTTTTTTTTTTTTTTTCATTATTACTTTGCAAAATCATCCAAAGTCTTAGGCTAATTTATCTGTGTTTCTTATTTGGTTCATTCTTTGTATATTTATATACTATGTATTTTTTTACTGTTATTACAAGCGTTGTTTTCAAATATAGTAAAATCAACCAAAATATTTACAAATATAACCAAATGTATTGATAGACTATGATTGACACTATAGATTACTATTGTCTATCACTATTTATTAGTGTCTATTAGAAATATGCAGTGATATTTTGCTATGTTTGAAAATGTTTTTAATAGTTTTCCCATTTAAAACAACTTCCCTTATTATAACGATATTTGTGATTTTAGATTTGTTTTTTTTTAAAAAAAAAAAAAAAAAAAATTTTAACTTTGCACTTTATTTCAAAAATATCTCTATACTATCAAAAGTTGCAATATTACCTTGATCTTTTTATAAACATTTTAACACTATACTTAAGATTGTTTGGAGAAAAAAAAATATAGTATTACTGCAATAGCAACTCCTTCTATTCATTATTTGACACATCATTAAATGATTTGTTAATTTAATATTTATTTATTTCATGGACCCCACAATAATTTTTAAATCCTACTATGATGGCAATCAATGAATGGAGGTAGTTTGAAAAATTTTCCATACTATCGAAGTAATAGAAATTTCCTTGGATTGTTTCGGGTAAAGAAGGAAGTTGTGAACTCTTGGGTCCATTGTGAAATTGATGGTTTTTAGTTGTGAGCCCATGAACTTGACCAAACAAGTAGGAGAGTTCACAACTCCACTCCTCCCAACTCCTTAGACCAAAAATGAGATTCTTAGAGATGTGGCATTGACATAGAGTGAAAAATTGAATCGTCACATCATTCTAGGTCTTGAGTTTTGTCTAAAATTTTGAAGAAAGTTTCTACCGAAATGGTAGTTCTGGAACGTTTATGAAAGGTTAAGGACAATATTGTAACTGTTAAAATAATATGGGCAGTTTTGAAATAAAAAGTAAAGTTTAGGGATATTTTTTATGATTTAGAAAGAAAGAAAGAAAGAAAGAGAGGAAAAAAAAAAAGGTGAGAAGGAAAGATTACTTCATCATGAAATCAACCCATGCTTGAGGGTTCCTTCTAAGAGCAGCAACAACAGGCCCATATTCATGGGCTTCAACACCATACTGTGCCAATATATCTGCCACCTCAGCAGCCTCTGAAATTATTAATTCACAATTAAACTATTAATCCAGAATTAAGTAAGGATATTATATCACCTTTGTAAAAAATAAATAAAAGAATAATTAAACTTGCATGTATAAGTACTCAAATATGTGTATATAAAGTAACATAAGACCAAATTACCTGTGTCTGGAACTTCAATGACCTCTTCTTGTTCCCTCTTCAATTCTCTCATGTAATGATCAGCTTCACTTTTGGCTGCAAGATATCTGCATTATTTCAAATCATTTTACTTTTATATATATATATATATATATATATATGTGCTTTGACAAAAAAAGATATAGAGATTTTTTTTTAATGTGGAAAATATGATAGGAAGTAATTAAATTTTAGGATTTTTTTTTTTAATTATCATTTTTGTCCATTAAGATTGAACAATTGAAACTAACCTCTTAAGTATAAGAAGAAAATGATGCTTAATTTTTTATTTTCTTTTATTACTATTCTTCTTGCAATCAAATTAACGAAGATTCTACATAACATTGAGCAATAACAGCCACGAAGGGAATAAAAAAAATAAGATTTTCGAGTATATATGAATTCACACTTTGGCACATTATTAATGCTAATTTGGAGAAGAATCAAAACATATGAGCTAGCTAGACTAGTGTTCTACTTTTTTATTATGTGAGTGGATGGATAGGTGACGAAGCCTTTTTTTTTTTTTTTTTTTTTTAAATGACCCACTAAAGGCTCTTTTGAGAATGTTTTCTTTTTCTTTCTATCTTTTCATTTGAAAAAACAAGCTTATACAATAAGATCTATTTCTCAAACCACTTTTGAAATTTTAAGCAAACAGACAGAGATAAATGATTAGGTGTAATCTTTCTATAGTCCCTTCATTTGTCAAATGGAAAGAAAATAATAATTGGACTTTTTAAGAAAAGTTAAAATTTCTTGCAAGCTACACAAATATAAGTATAACCTAGCCAAGTTAAAAGCCAAAATGAAGGCATATGTATAAAGAAAAAGCTAATAATAAGGACTAAATTAAAATTTTGTAAGGACTAAAATGACATAAATGGGATGTAGTATACCCTCCAAGTCCCATGGAGATGGCTCCGGCAGCAACTTCAGCAATTCCAGCAATGAGGATGATGCTGGAGGTAACGTCGGCCCCGGAAAGTCCGGCTGCAAGGGCAAATGGCACGGTGAGGCCATCGGAGACGCCGATGATGATGTCGCGGACGACTTCACTGGACATGAAGTGCTTCTCTTCATGTTCATGAAGAAGAAGGTTCTGCTTTTCTGGGTCAGTGAAATCAGCAGCTTCCCCCATTGTTAAACCACCACAAAGCTTAATTTAAGATCCCAAATTGGGTTTGAACAACAGAAAGCAAAGGAAAATGGCCAAATGGAGTGTGAAGAAAAAGCAAAGATATGGCCACATTTATATAGTTCCAAAAGAGTGGAGGTCAGATTAAATTAAAATTCTCTCTCAAGAGAGAGAAGGATATGAAAAGTTGTTTCACAAACAAATGGATTCTACTTTTTCTTATCCCACAAACAAAATTCAATGATATTTTTTAAATAAAATTTTACATGTAGTCAATTATAATTAAACGATTGAATGAGATACATAAAATAGATATTTTTATAGCATAAAAGAGAAAAATTATTTTAGAATATTTTTAAATATGGAAAGATGTATAATTTTGGTATGTTGTTAAATGTGGGTGTAAACCATAATTATTTTTCAAAAAATATTTAATGTTATAGTTATGCGTTTTTATATATTTTGTTTCTTACTCTTTTGTTATATTTGCCAGATATGTATAAATATATGTGTTATGTAGTGTTTATCTCTTTTTGAAAGCAATTTTTTTTTTTTCTCCTTAACTTAGAAATTTCTTCTTCCATGATCTAATGAGTTTTAAAACAAAGAAAAAAAAACTTATATTAAAATATTTTCAAGTAGTTCGATTTTAGTTGTATATATTGATCAATTTTCAGAGATCCATTCAATTGAGATTTTTCATTTTAGACGATGAGTTCAATAATCATTTGTAACAAATTAAACCACTATTCACAAAGTTAATTAAGTTTACATAAAACTAATTTAATTGTTAGAACGAGTGTAGCTCAACTAACATACATAATGTATTAGCAACTAAGAGATGTGTAGTTTTAAATCTCTCAACTCCTACTGCATTCGAGAAAAGAAAATTAATCTAATTGAGTAATTTTTTATTTTAGTTTTTATATTTTAAAATTTTCAATTATAACTCTATAACTTTAATAAACCTTCTCTAATGTAGTAAAAAGAAGAACAATAATAATTTAGTAACCAAATGAAACATACCATATAATAAAGCTATTAACATTTAGTTAATTGAAAAAGTACATTTTAAGAAATTTAATTAAAACTTTAAAAATCTACTAATCATATCGAATGTGAACACAAATCATAGGTACCTTAACCCATTAGAATATATTCATAAACTTTGAAAATGAAATAAATTACACAAACATAAAATTTATCTTATTTTATATTTTAGGAAAATTATTATAAATAAAAAAATATTAAACTATTTATAAATACAGAAAAAGTTCAATGTCTATCAATAATAGACTTCTATTGCTTGAGTGATAAAAGTCTATAGAAGTTTATCGTGGTCTATTGCCGATAGATAGTAAAATTTTTTTATATTTATAAATAATTTAACTTATTTTATTATATTTAAAAAAAAATTATTTCAATAGGAAGCAATTAATGGCATATGACAGAGAAATTGAAGACAAAAATAATGAAAATCTTAGTGAGGCTCCACAGGGCGTGTGTTGGGCACAAGACAAGATTGTAACAAAATGTCAAAAGGCATAAAATCATAATCTCAAGGCGTGTGCAACCCACAAGCCTTACTCATCATTATAACTTATAAGGACCAATAATCCACTCCAAAATGTGACAACCAATATTGACCAAATTAAATGCACAAAAATCTAACCTACCCACTTCACATTTCCCTTTTTTCTTTTCATGAAAATAATTATATTTAAAAAAAAAAAGCAATTATAAATATGCAGGTGTTTGAAGCGAGAAAATTTCCTATTTATTTTCCTTACTATCTTTATTTATTGTGTATCACGTCAACGCACTTATAAAAAAAAAAGGTGAGACCCACTAACATCTACGTAGAGTCCACAAATATTAATGAAGGCAAATTTATAATGTAAACATAGGGAGTATGACACTCCGGAAATACTTGAAATTTCATCGTTTGAAGTAAGGAGTGAAATTACAAAGTGTAGTTGTGGGACCCACAATGTAAAAGTTTATAAAGAAAGAATTGATGTTATTTTAGTCACAGGGCCCACGAACTCTTTGGACAAAACAATGAATGCAATTCACAACTCTACCTCCTTGTTTGGACTAAACACCATCTCTAGGAGCCCATTTGAATTGTCTTGCTTAAAAATACTTTTTTTTCACTTAAAATGTATTTTTTTTTTAAATATATTTAGACAAACAATCCAAACAAGCCTAAGTATATATACTTTTTGCTATCCATTTTAGTGTTGAACTTAATGTTTTTTATTATAAAACAAAGAAGAAAAATTATTGAGAACTATTTTAAATTTTAGTTGTAGTAAAATTTAAAAAATCGATGCCACTAAAAACGTTGAGATATCAAATTTACAAAAAAAATATCGATAATAAATTATAAAAACAAAAGTTCAAAAAATAAGATTAATAAGTAAATAATTTATGGTTTTCAAACGTGTTAACATATTTATTGATTTATATTAGATTACATTTGTGGCTTTTTTGTTTTTTGGTTTTTTTGTTTTTGTTTTTGTTTTTTTTTTTTTTTTTTTG